>PVHY01002414.1:0-40321 GCA_004024945.1 Uropsilus gracilis | reverse complement strand
TTCTAAGATAGAGTAGGCCAAGAGAAGTGGAGGAAAACTAATCTGTCACTAACCTGATCATTTACTGTGTAGGGGGCATCTATCCCCACCCCCACCCCCCACCAGCAAGCTGTTCTGGAACTAGTGGAGTGCCTTGTAGCTCATCTCTGTTCTGACATGAGTGACCTGGGTTAGTATGGGGTGAGGGCTCAGTTCCCTAAGACCGCCCTCTGCTTCAGATGCTGCAAATCAGAATTTCTCACAGCCCCTCCTTGCATTTCACATGCCAAGCTCCACCAGTCCAGGTGGTCACCTCTGCTCTGACCTGGCAACTGTAGACGAGAGATTCCCATGGCCTCCTTCTCGGGTGCGACTAATTTGCTAGCGTGGTGCACGAGACTTGGAAAACCCATTAACTCACTAGATTACTGATCTATTAGAAGACATTAAAGGATATGACTCAACAGCTAGATAAAGAGATACATAGAGTAAGGTGTGGAGAAAGTATAAATACTTCATAATAATAATGACAACTGAAGTAACTCTTAATTATTTTGTCTGACAGAGAGCACCACATATTATCATAACCTGAGTGTGACTAGCAACAAATGTTAAATCCTTTAGTCATCTCTGGATTATCATCAACAAGTGTTTTTAATCCCTTGTTTTAATATTTTAAAGGTCTTGGTTAAGTACTTGTGATTTAATTAATCCCCCGATTTACTTTTGTGCCAGTACCCTCTGCCAAAAGAAAGCTTGGAGCTCATTTTGTATATGTGTGGTCAAAATAATTCAGAATATTAAAGTTTATAAACAATATAAAATAGATTTCAAAGTTAATTTAATTATTTCCATTTTGATTTATGTTTACAGCTCCAGTGTCACATTGATGCCTTGTTCTCGTATAGTTTTGCTATTAATTTATTGAGCTCATATTATACATAAAAATTAACTGAAACTGATATGCAGAAATTAAATATAATAAAGCATAGATGCAAATAATTCTAAGATACAACATGAAAAGCACAAGCAGCAAAAGAAAAATCAGGTGCATTGGACTTGTAGACTTCAAAGAACACCACTGAGACAGTGAACTATTTGTCCACCTTAAATGTAAACAGTATTCTATGTCAATTATATCCTAATAAAGGTGAGAGGGAAAGACAACTCTAATTATGGGCGGAAATTGCAGGTCATGTTTCATAAGAGATTTTCATCTAAAACGTGAAAGTACATTTTTAAGTCAATAATGGGAAGACAGATAACCCAACCTTAAAAAGAGCAAAGGATCTGAAATGAGAAATCCAAATGGCAGATAAGCACATGAAAAGACACTCAGCATCATTAGTCATTGGAATGCAAATTAAAACCTGAATGAGAAATTCATATGGAATTACAATGTCAATTGTGTCAGTTGTCAGTACCAAAGACCTCCCACTGACAAAGCAAGCTTGAGCAATCTTGAGAAAGAACACAGCTTGGAGGCATCATGTTCCCTAATTTCAAACTATGTCACAAAGCTGTTAAATTCAAAATAACTTGGTACTAGCATAAAAACTGACACAGATCAACAGAGCACAACAGAAAACCCAGAAAAAAAAAAAAACCACCCACATATATGTGGTGAATTAATTTAGGGCAAAGAAGATAAGAATATACAGTAGGAAAAAAACAATTTCTTAAGTCAGTGGTGCTCAGAAAACTGTTTAGATACCACTGTCTCACACTGTGCATAAATAAAGTCTTAAGTCAAAATGGAGCAAAGACTACAAAGTAAGGCCAAGAGCCATAAAACTGAAAGGAAATGCAGGCAGTAAACCCCTTGGCATCAGTTTCATCTCAGCATTGATTCAGCAATATTTTGCCACCAAAAGCAAAAGTAACGAAAGTCAAAACAAACTGGTGGATTTGGGAAGTGATGGCTAATGGGCATAGAGTTTCTAGGGGGGGTGGGGGTGGGGTGGGGGGGATGGAATGAAAATGCTCCAGAATAAGCCAGTGCTGGTGATTGCTTAATGCAGTGAATACTGCAACCACTGAGCCATCTGCTTTAAAAGGGTGAATTTCGTGGTATATAAATTTTATAATAATATGATGTTACTAGAAAAGAATAAAGTAGAACCCCAGTTTGCTTTCCCTTTCTTTGAAAGATTGTGGGTGAGATATCCTTCCTTGCTGTATGTCTCATGGCTGCCACCTGAGTACTATGCAAAATTCCAGGTGACATGAGTCACCTAATGCTCTGAGGTCCCTGGTGAGCTGATACCTTGGTACTCTTGGTAGCTGTATGTAGATAAGGCCAGTCAGGGGACACTCAGTTGTGGGTGGTCATGAGGGCTGGTCATCTCACCCTAGAAAAGGTTTTTTCCAGGTGAAGGTTAAGGTCACTCTCCAGGCAGAAGGCCCTGCTTGGGTTGTGCTACTGTGTGTGATCTATGAACAAACCAGTGGCAAAAAACTTTCACACTATTTTCTTACAAGATTTGAATATTAAATGATGTATGCTTATTGTGTTTATAAGTAATTTAAGAAAAAAATATATGTCACATTTTTAGGAAGACATCGAAGAACCACAAAATATTGAATCATTTCTTTACCGCCTCCTCTTAGAAACCACTCAAATCAACATGCATTAACACCTTGTTGTCTTCTGTGTCTCATCATTAAAGACAAATAGATATATACAGATATGTACTACACTAAAACTCATTCTTGTATCTTCATTTAAAATAGAGCATCACAGACAATTGCTTTTAAAATCAGTACTGTCCTAAAGCTCATGTTCTCAAGTTCTGTGCATAAAAATCACCTGGATTTTATTTAAAATGTGAATTTCCTCCCCCCCCTTCTATCAAGAGACTGGTTCAATCTGAATTAATTAACACCCATATAATTAATTAGTTAATTAATGAATGAACACCCCCAGATGATACTGAGGATCAAGGAGTTACAGTCTCCTAGAGACTAATTAGGAGGTATACGTTAGTGGGTAACTCCCAGAATTAGGGGGTTATCGATGTTTCTGGAGGCATTTTCCAGGCACTTTATGGCAGAACTAGATGACATCCACATTCTTATTCTCCATGAGAAAATATTTCCGCCCAGACATCACATTTCAGAGTGTGAAACTGTCGAGAGTCTTTGTTACTGCTGTCAGCCTCTATAGTGCTGTTCCCCATTAACACAGTGCTGTCTTCACCTACTGTCACCAGATTTCTTTCGACCTGGCAGAATACACTGCAGATGTGGATGGGGTTGGCACTTTAAGGCTTCTGGATGCAGTTAAGACCTGCGGACTCATCAATTCTGTGAGGTTCTACCAAGCCTCCACCAGCGAGCTCTATGGGAAAGTGCAAGAAATACCACAGAAGGAAACCACTCCTTTTTATCCTCGGTCCCCTTATGGTGAGTGTTACGTGCTGCCCATGTCTCCTCTGGGCATGGCGTATGCACATGTATTTCTATGCTGATTCTATTTGTGTCTCATGGCTGAGCTCATCAGGTGTGAGATGTATGTTGAGATAGACTGGATGGAGCAGACTTGCTGAGAAGCAGACCTTTCTTATCTTGCTGACTGCGAGGACCTACCACTATTGTCTCCACAGCAAGGCACCACCTCCCTTTACCAACCTCTGTTCGTGCAACCCTTCCTGCAGATTCATGGAAAAGCAGGCCTTACACCACTTCTTTTTTTTGGGGGGTAGGGGGGGGGTGGGCTCTGCTAATGTGAGATTGTGCTGAAGCAATAAGTTTTGTGATTTTCACTTTCCCAGTTTTCCTCAACTTAAACCCTTAAAGCCAGACAAAGAAGGTCTGTGAAGATTAGCCTTAAAAGACTTTAGACATAAACATCAAAATAAATAGAATTTGAATATACCATTTTTTCCCATTCATCCTTTAAACCTGTGAAAGAGGGCATAAGTTACAGTAAAGGGTCAATTTCATGTATTGTATATACTACAACTGGGGTCCATTAGACTTGAAAAGAAAGAACTAGATTTTACAGAAGTAAGAAATTCTCCAAGAACCCCAAAGGAACCTTTATTTATCTTTGACTTTCTTTGTATTTTTTTCTATCTTGATACTGCAATTGCGACTTCTGCAATTTGTGATGTGTTATAAAGATACTTGAAAATCACTGTATTTTACAAATAACTTAATTTGCTTTCAAATATTATTCCAACAGGGGCAGCCAAACTTTATGCCTATTGGATTGTGGTGAACTTCCGTGAGGCCTATAATCTCTTCGCAGTGAATGGCATTCTCTTCAATCATGAAAGCCCTAGACGAGGTTAGTAAAGGGTTAATGGAAAAGAGTGCTTCAGGTTTAACAGCAACCAACATGCTGGACACCATTCTGTCTGTGTGCTGGGTAGACTGGGATGTTTTTCCATTATTTATAACTATTGTGGATGACTAAAGCAGTAAATGAAGAAATACAAATCTGGTCATAAAAACTTACTATGTTTGTTAGAACTTTTATTCAAAAGAAAAAAAATGGAGTGTTCCAACTTGACCATGCTGTTTATATTATTATATGTATTGTGTGCAGACTGTTTCTAAGCTTAGTATCTTTAGAGTTTCCATAGGAACACAGAGATGACTGACAAGCTCAATGTCTGTTTGTGGTAGTCACTCTTTTTTTTTTTTAAAAAAAATTATTTAATTATTTAATTTATTTATATATAAATTTCACATCTTTGTGATCTCTGGGGTTAACCCCCCCATACCATTCCCACCCTGCCCCACTGCTCCCCCCAAGTTGTGTACTTTAATTTGGTTGTTGGCTTGTTTTTGACTTTTCTTCATATGGCTTTTTGTTTATCTTTCCCATGTCCCATATAATAGTAAAATCATTTGGTTTCTTGTCTTTTTCTTTTTGACTTGTTTCTGCTAATATGATTTCTTCTAAGTCCATCCATGTTATCATAAAATCGTCCAATTTGTCCTTTTTAATTGACGAGTAATATTCCATTGTGTATATATACCACATCTTTTTCAGCCATGTTCTTGCAATCATAAATAGTGCTGCAATAAACATCCAAGCACAGGTGTCCCTTTGTACAAGCATTGAGGTCTCCTTGGGGTAGATTCCCAAGAGAGCAATTGCTGGGTCAAATGGTAGTTCCATTTTCATTAATTTGAAGGCCCTTCACACAGCTTTCCATAGAGGTTGGACCAGTTTACATTCCCACCAGCAGTGTGGTAGTCACTTTTATTCACATAGTCTTGTTTGACTCATTTGTATATTCGGTATTCTCCTTTGCAATCCATTTAGGTAGCTAGCCAGAAATGACTGTGCTTTAAGAATATATTTTAAAATACATTTGAAATGTCGATTCTTACATTTAGGAGGTGATGGTCCATACCCACCTGTTTGACCTCACAAATTTGGTTTCTGTGCTATTCCCCCCTTGACTCTTCCACCTGAAGAAAAGAAAAATAGACACCAGTTTTGGATCAAGTTAGGTTAGGGAAAATCATTCTTATTTTTCCTACAGAAAACCATATGTAACATTAACGTGTTACTCTTTCATGTTGTCACTGAGACAGCTAGTTCGTTGCTAGCTCTCCTGTGCCAAATACTAGTTTTGAAAGAAAAAAAATAATGTACTATCATCATTACTTCTGATTTACTGGTACATGAGACATCTTTATAAAGCATGCATGCTTTCCCAAGTCAAAATTACACAATTAAATTCTAAGAACTTGTACTAATTTCACTATCACTTAGCCTTTTAGCTTGAGAATAAGCGAGAAGTCCAGCATTCTAAGTTGTTTTATGTCCCAACAACTAGTAATGCTTATAATTTTTTAAAGTGAACTTTTATGTGACTGTATAGCCAGCTAATTAAACCAACAAGCCATGGGGAGAGATTAAAGTGACAGGTTTACAAAGGTATCTTTAGTGTCCATACATTTTTATTTTATAATTGCGTAAGTTTAAAACTCCCACGATAGGCTGTTAAAGCCTAATCACTCAGCCTGTCATCTCTGTTGCCCAAAAGGAAAACAAATTAACAAGCAGCCAGAAACATCGCTTTAATTAATTTTGTGGTTCTGGTTTCTTTAGTCGAGGGAAAAGGAAAAGAACATCTTAGCTGTCCTGGCCTGCAGTGCTGGGTATTGCAGGAGCTGAAGGGGTCAGCATAGGAAGTGATGGTCTATACCACCTCTTTGGCCTCAAAAATTTGGTTTCTGTGCTCTTCCTCCCTGGACTCTTCCACCTGAACAAAAGAAAAATAGGCACCAGTTTTGGATCAAGTTAGGATAAGAAAAATCATTCCAGTGGTAGAATTAAAAGGTAAAATTGAATATACCTTCCCCCAAACACACACACAATCGACCTTATATTTGCATACCTCGTAATAGTATTTGTTTGTCTTTGTCAATGTTAATCACTTTTTAAAGTAAATTTTATTTCAAAGGTAACATTTCTTTAAAAAAATTTTTTATAAAGGTTTATGTTGAAATGAATCACAGAGGCATGCAATGTAACACTTGATACCTGCTACTTAATGCTCACAGCATCTCTTGAGAATGGAAAATTAATTTTTGCATTGAATCCATCTGACACCTAGTACTGTATTCTAATACTGTGTGGTCACAATGAACTGATACCTTCTAAGGAGGTTCTCTGCCAGAATGAGACTGCATTTCTCCCACGGTGAGATGGTGCTGTGCATCTAGGTTAGCATGCTGACCCACCAGTCTGCTTCGAGCCAGTACTTGTAAATGAGCCAATAAAGAGTCACCTCCTGTTTCAGTAAAACTTTCCTGACATGAAAGCCAGGAAGTCTGTTTGGTATCAGTAAGAATTTATATGCTACAGTGCCCCACCACCTTCTCTAGGTCTTGTGTTCCAAGACCTCCCACTGGGCACCCAAAACCATAGATAGCAAGGAAGCATCATCGACATGCTGAGTTATTCCTCCATGTACATACATATCTGTGATGAAGTTTCATTTATGGATTAGACACAGCAAGAAGTAAACATCATTTCTGAATGACAGACCAGAGCAGTGATAACAATATCCTATAGTTACAGTCATGGGGATATGATCTCTGTCGAGTCTCTCTGTCATCATGTTGCGAAACCATGCTCACTGTAGGTAACTACAGCCACATAATGTGGGACCGTTGAGAATCAAGAGTGACTATGTTTTTAAGTACCTGTTGTTTTGCTGATGGTGTGCTTATAGTGATGGGAAGTAGCACATGATTTTGAAATTACTGCCAAGTCTGATCTACTTCACGAATTAGATCAAATTCATTTTTCATCTTCTTTGTCTACCTGCGCTGGGTGTAGCACCTTAAGGTTATCTTCTTGAGAGTATGAGTGTCAGTCCTCTTTTGCCCACTTGCCACAAGAAGTATTGTGAGAAATCTCAGCTAGTCTCAGGTGCGTCATCACCCAGCTAGTCGGGTCCAAACTGGTGCAGCTTTGAGGGCACATGTTCTTTCCTCTCCTGAAAAAGAACTGACAAGGCCCCTTGAATCAAATGTACCATGAGAATATCTTTCAAAGTAAAGATACTCTACACCAGAGGGTGGATTGACTATGTGACTCATGGACTAAAACTGACCTTTCTGTCACTTTCTGTGAACAGGGGTCCCTGGGCACGGTGAGAGCTGCTGTTTGCAGACTATGTGTATATAGTACAGGCATCAGGCTTACCAGTCTACATAGGTTTTTTTATTGGTTTTAGCAGATACACAGATATACCAGGCGGGGTAGGGCTGGGGCTAGGGTGGGAAGTGGAGGAGGGAGGCCAGCACCCAGAATCTTTCTTTCCCCCCCCCTCTGACATTCTCTCATTCTCTCTGTGCTCTGTCTCATGCTCTCCCCCCCCTCCAGGGTGACACTGGCCCAGGAGCCCAGGAGAGCCCTCTCACATATGCACACATGGGCTAGGCATGTACCCTCCCAGGTACACCTGTATAATAGCACAGGTGCTGGTCCTAGAGGCCCATGGTGGAAGGGCAAAACCCCTGAAAACTCATTTATCCTGCAGCGTGGCTGCTCCTGCAACCCAGTCCTGGACCTGCAAAGCCCAGTGTATTTTCTGTCAACTCTGAGAAGACGTGTGCAGGCACCAGCTGTGAGGTCTTAGCTCCTCAACATCAAGAACCTTTCAGTAGAATTTAATACAGGTTTCACCCATGGCAGCCAGATAATCTTAGGGAAAGCTTTCTAGTACATATGGAAGTCAGAGAGAGTCAACAGCAAATGCATCTATAAACAGAATTCCTGAAGTATTTTGGTGATTTGGGGCTTACAAGGTTTGCAGAAGTACTGAGATGTGGATCCCCATCTATGTCACTAACCAAAGACCTGAAAGGGCTCGTCCCCGCAGCCCCTGCTCCTGAGCCTGGTCCTTTTCCTCATGCTTTTGGATGTATTTTATATCTTTCCTCCATTTCAGTCCTTTGCAACTTCCTTTCTAAGAAAACTTGTTTTGTTATAGAAGTTTGGGGTGCCTCCAGAGACAATCAGGATACCTGTGTTTGGCAGAGAACCCTCACTTGGGGAACCTTGATCTATAGGATAAAATATATCATCCCAGGAGGTGGCCCCTGCTTCCCACACTCGGCCACTGGCTGCTCTACGTTAAGGCAGGATGACCACTGTGCACACGCTCACGGCTTTTATAAATGCAGGCCTGATAGTCGCATGCATTGTGCATTGATAACAAGGAGTAGTTAAAAGTAGAAGTTTGTGTTCATAGAGGCATGAAAATTGCACGTATCACTATATTCTGTGACTCACTCTGTGCTATATGTAGTCCTCCCTCAGCATCCTCCGGGATCTGGTTCCAGGTCCCTGGGAACTGCCCGACACCTTGGGTGTTCCACTCCCTCTTGTAACAGCACAGACCTGGTGCCTCCTGGGGCCCCAGACCATCTCTGAGTGACACGGAGCACCACTGGCAATATGGTGCCATGGGGCTTGCTGATAAGCTGGCTGACTGAAGGACACCAACAAGAAAGCGAGCCTGAGCTCGCTTAGTACAGATGCTTCCACAACAGGCCTTATACCCAGTCTGGACATAGCAAGGGTTTGGGGGCTATAATGATATTCACTGTGTGGATGGTGTGCTTTTCTTCATAAGCACTTGACTTTTGAAAATAAAAGATGAACTGTTTCCTTTTTAAGGAAAGGAGTAGTCTCGTTAGTTCTTGATGAAGTCAAACAAAGTTGGTCGTGTATCTGAGAAAATGTTCCCTCTTTGGAAAGTTTTGGAGTTGTTTCCCTAAACTTGAAAATTCTTCATCTGCCTGACAGTTCTATTTTTAGATCTATATGTATATAAATGCAGGGTTCTGCTCACCACAAAATTGACTGTGGTGCTGTCTTTCTGTTGGAAATACAGACTTCTGTATTCTCTGCTTGGGAACTAAGGACTGTGTTTATTGTGTAGAACTGTTGCATTTCTGCGAGGAAAATACCATGTGTAAGAAGCCCTTTTGCTTTTGTTGCTGTTTCTTTGAAAACCTCATCACTTAGTAAGACCTTGATGCCCTGAAGTTGTTAAATATATAAATTAAACTGGAAAAAATGTTAAGAAATGTTTAAGGAGGTGATAAATGAGGATAGTAAACTTTCTCTTCAAATGTACTGTTTATCATTAATAAAATCTACTTTTAACTTTGAGATTATTCTGCAAGCCAGAACAATAAAGCACATCTATCAGCACAGCTAATAGTATTATAATATTTTCAGTCCTGACTGTGTATTATTTGAGAAGATAAAATAACAGGGTAACTTACTACTCATCACCTGGATATTCAACCATTTTGATAATTATGTTTTATTATGTCAGCTGATGATTTTGGCATGTCACAAGCACAAGTCTGCTGACCTTTGGAAATTATAAATAACATTCACTTATCGTAGTGTGTCATTGCACATAAGAAGCATGTTGTGTGATTGTTAGGAGGGAGCAAAAATAGAGACCCTGCCTTCTAGCTTCAAAAGACAGAGAAATCAAATGATTAAATTAAACCTGAACTGATCCTGTAACTTCAGTTGTAACCATGGCAACTGAAGATATAATGCATATAACATTGAGGCATCCTTTTTTGAACCTTTCTATTTTCAGTGTGACTGTGGAACTAAGTGTCTTTGGTTCTTACGGTCAAGAGTGGTGTGGGTTTTCAGAGAGCCTTCCCACAGTCTGCCCATGGATCAGCCTGCCCCAGGAGTTGTGTGGGGTAGTTCTCTGCTGCCTGGTGTTAGCAGATGGGACTCCAACATCTGATAGATCTCAGATGTGGGACATGTTTACATTTTACTCTCTTTTGCTGCCACTGGTTTTTCAGAAGGAGGACAACTGTCTAGTCTTTTGCGTGTGTTTTTCTGGTGCTGGCGTATCTTGTCTGTGGATCGTTAACCTGTCCGCACAGCGCAGTGACTACCACTTGCAGAATCAAGGAAGAAGTCGAGTTTGGCAGGTGAGCCTATCTCACCACCACTCATCTACCAGCAGTGAGTGAGTCACAGTTGCAAGTGACTTCACCCTTTGGATGCCTTCAGTCTGAGTAAGACATCATCATTCATGTGATTCTCCCATCCTCCCACCTTTTACTTCTTCCTTTTTTTCAAAGTGTTTCAAAATGGAATATTTATTCAGCTCTTACGAAAGATTATCTCTTCTCTGGAGGTTTTCTCCTTTTCCTTCTTCCCCACTTAGCCCGAAAGGACACCTCCCGCAGGCTGTGTGCATCTATGTGCCCTCCCTGCTGCCAGGGAGTCTCCCAGCCAACCCCTTCGCCTTCTTCCTCCTCCAGGAGATCCTCTTTTCCAGCCTACCTGTTTCTTCAGAGTTCCAGTGCCATGAGAGGCTGCTGTACTATGTGCTTTTCTTCTTTTTGAGTTTTGCCTGAGTGATTGTTTTGTCTTACGATTGTTTTCCGGCTGAGGAAATCTGAGTAGACTGGCTGTGAATCTTGGAGGCAGCATCTGTAGGCTTTCTGTATAGTGAGAATATAGTGCCCTTGAGTTGTTCTTGTTGCCTGTGAGAGAAACACCCAATACTCTAAAGGTCCTTTTTGGGACATTTAAACCCACTTGTTTAACTTACACTTTTCTTCACATGTATATGGAAATTCACACAAAGTTCTGCTTCCTCTAATTCTTTACATTTTAGAGTGGACATTCACCCACTAGGTAGTAGACTTTTTTTGAAAGAACTTTTGAGGAAGTGAACTTGAGCATTCACCTGTGTGTGTCCTCCCCAAATACCTTCAGAATTTATGAGCAAGAGAGGAATGTAAAGCTCACCCCATTTACTTCATCTGTGGAGACAACCAAGTGTCCAGTGAGGCTGGAAGTACCCCCAGAGTAGGGAGGAGTAATGTAAACAGACTTGTATTTGTGGGAAATGGGTAAATACGGATTTTTAAATTGGAGCTAGAGCAAATCAGTCCCAATGGGACTAGTGGCTGAGGCTAATGAAGAAGTTGGAGATTTATTGCTCTTGCCCTTATCATTTCCACAGACATTAACACGTTTGGCTAAAAGCAATATCCTTGGAGATGCTAAGCAGAAATAATCATAATAAAGCAACTTTATAATATGAAAAGGCACATTGACATGAGGCAAATAACTTATTTTGATTACCTCTGACAAGTTGGCAATGAGAATAGAACTAATTCAAAACACATTAAAAATTGTGTGGCAATAAGAAGTTACAAAATACTTTAAATAGACCCATAATTAACAGGTTAAGCCTCCCACAAATGGATGGTGTGCTACTACTGTTTAGATATTGAGCCATATTTAGAAGATACAGCACTTTCCTCTAAATATGGGCTTCAGAGGAAGACATACATATATATCAATCTAAACATAGTATTCACCTGACTGAAGGAATCTGACATTTTAAGGTTCATGAACTTGTGGTTTTGAACTTGAGGTTTTTTTCCTGCCACGCATTTTGCTTCTTAAAATTTCTATGGTTTTTTTCATAAATTAGTTTTCATATTTTTTAAAACTAAATTCACGTGAAAATGAGTTTCTAAGGTCACAGTAAAATTTTGAATCATTTTCTCTCAACAGCCATCTTGCACTGTTGCTGTAAAGATAAGATTACTGCTATAGAGGAAGAAAGGCATGACTTTGCTTCCCAGAGGACATGCAACAATACCAGGAGATGTCTTGGGTTGTCACAACTGAGGGTGAAGGTGCCTCCAGTATCTGGAAGTTGCAGCCAGGAACAACCCTGTGCAGCCTGTAGTAAACAGGACAGACCAAAGTCAGTACCCTGCCTGCCCAAATGTCAGCAGGGCTGAGCATGAGCCCTAGAGTTGTTATATCAAATGTTATATCACCAAATCTAGGCACTTTACCTCCAACTGTTATATTACTTCACAGTACATTGTTCATAAAGCTTTAGTAAAAATTTACTGAGACACAGGAGGGGTAAAAAGCCAGTTGAAATACATCCGTTTAAACCATGATCTTTGCAAGGCAGCTACAAGTCCAGGTTCTCAGAGAGCAGAGGTGCTCAGTAATGAGGGCTCTCCTGATCATCTGGGACTGGGCTCTCTCACCTACCAGGCCACAGAACCAGGTCAAGGCAGGTCTGTGACCATTCTTCCACCTCCAGAGTCAATGAGCATATTTCCCCTCTTGCTATAATGTGTAACAAGAACAAAGCTTTCCTTTGGGAATAAGCTGGAGAGGCTGTGTTCTGGCTTTGTTGTAAGTCAGACATTAAAACAGATTTGAGATCATCTGTTAATGTATTGGGTTACAGCAATATTTGTGTCAGAGTTTGACTATGTTTGAACTTTTCTAATAAATTCAAATTCATAGATATATTCATGTTTAGAGGGGCAATAGATTCCATAACATAAATCAAATAGCTGGAACTTGTTTTTATATTAACCTAATATATAGCACCCCTCATTCTGCATGTGCGTAAAACAATCTTTAATAAAAAGAACTAGTGGAGGGTTTGCTTGTCTGATTAGCAAATTCAGATCATAGGCTGAAGAGATATCAAAGAACACAGAAAGCAGTATCAAGCACCCCAATATTTTATTTGTATCTCTATGTTAAAGGTGCTTTGTGGGATATTGAGATGAGCATCATAGGCTTAATTTATTGAAGAAAGCCTTAGCAGCCCATTGTGACATCAAGGGGTGAAGTCATCCTTCCTGGAGCTCAGCTGGCATTATAGGTTTGACACACCTGTGCTCTGTCTGTGGGGAAGTGGTGAGGCTGTTGGCCACTCACCTGGATGCCCCAGCATCTACCTGGCCAGTCTGCTTGGCCACAGAGTGACATCACCTGACTGCCTCTTATATGTGTAGACTGTGATTCTGCCAGATGACAAGTCCCTGGGGAGATCACAGAGCTATCTGCCCGAGGGCCTCCAGATGTAATTGTTGAAGCAAAGTCATGTCCTTCCCACCAACTGAGACAAGATGGCTGGGATTGCCAGAGCCAATTCTAGATTTATTTCAAGATGTTTCCCCATTACTGTGACATTGACACGTGAAACCACACTGACAACTATCTGGTCTCAGCACAACTCCTGCAGCAAGCAGGTGGGAAACACAACAGATCAGGGGGCCTTGCTCAGATCACTGGGCCTTCCCAAGTTGAGGACATAGTGGGCATGGGATGGGCATGGAGGAGGCAGTCTCATTCCTGGGTCCCTCTGAGTGGGTCCTTCGTGAGGGCACGGGTGGGGTAGGATCGCAGTGTCCCTGACTGAGCATTGCTGCTTGTGACTTTCTCTTCCTGCTGGGTAGCCAAAGCTGTGTCCCCAGTATTGCTTTCCTGACCTCTCCCCCTCAAGAGAGAGGTGACCTACCTGGTGGTGGTCTGGTGGTTGCTGACCAGGGGCAGAATTTTATCCAGCAGGGCCGCTGATGAGAGGTGTAAGAAAACAGAGAACTGGGATTGTGCATTTAAAGATGAACTTGGGAAGCCCCTGAGACATCCATGAATTAGAAAGAGAGAAAATGGGTGTGGTATTTGAGAATTGCTGTAATCATGGTCAAAGCCACACAAATGAGGTTCTGGCAGTTTTACTAGTGAAATTGGAACCACAGAAGGCATAAAAGGATGCTCTATATGGAAGACCACTGGAAAAATGGCATCTTTAATGATTTTAACATTTTGATTATTTTAAAAAATTACTCTGATTGTCCCATTAATTATACTGTAAAAGTCTATATGAAGGACAAAATATTGTTTTGTCCAAGAAAAAAATATGGACCAGACAGCAAGGCATATCTGTTTTAGATTCTCCTGGGGAGGGGGGTGGGGGGGGAGGGAGAAGCACATAAATGCTATTATAATTTAAATGCTAGTTAAAATTAATGGCCATTTTAATGGCATTTCCCCCACAAATTTAGCTTGAGTAAAAGTCCCCCTCCCACTATTTATTGTAGCATTTTGTTCCCCCTTTTAATTAGTTCCGGCTTAGGTCAAGATTTAAAGTTTTCTGTGACTTAGACTCAGTTAAGTTCTGTCACTTCTTAAGTGAGTGATATGGCAAGTTTCAATCTAGCCTCGAGTTTTCTCATCTGTAAAAATGGGGTCACAGTAGTTTTCACTCAGTTTTATTCATAGCGTTAAACATGTACAAGCTGTGAGCACATCATCCGTCAATCATCATCATTGTTATCACTGCCACCACTACTACTAATGTTGCATTTGGAGATGGAGGGTTATACCTCTCCATAACAATAAAAGAGGGAACAATGCAAGAAGAATTTTTTTTAAACTAAATTTTAATTGATTTATTTTCTTACATTGTTGCTCATTTTTGTACAATATTTGATTTCTCCTCTCAGGTGTAGTCCCTTTAGTTCTTTTGCCACCATAACACCTGTGACCCATCATTACACTCCTTTGTGCTCTTCCCTCCCCTGTTTTAATCCCTTCTTTCTTGTGCCCCTGCTGGATGTCTCAGATACACGGTCAGCCAGCAAATTTTGTGTTTTTTATTTAATTATTTGGTTTCTCTATTTTTCACATATAAGTGAAATCAGCTGACAGTTAATTTTTTTCCTATTGACTTCACTTAGCATAATCACTTCCACCTCCATCCATTTGTTGTAAATGGCATGAGTTTATCTTTTTGGTGACTAAGTAATGTTCCATATCTTCTTGATCCACTCATCTGTTTTGAGACAAATATTTGTTTCCATATTTCAGCCATTGTAGATAGTGCTGCAGTAAATATAAGGGTTCGTATTTCCTTTCAAATTAGTGTTTTTGTGTCTAAAGGAGCAAATTGATGAAAGGACAGACTACTGTCCTCCCTGAGCAAGTTAGGGTGTTAAACTTTGAAACTTGGTATCCGACAAGTCAGGTAGAGAAGAAGCAATCATGTATTCATAGAAAATTGAGCACAGAGAACTGGGGAAAGCATCTGCACTTTGCTTGTTGGTGGACTGTTCAGTTCCCAAAGTTCATTTCAAGACAAACTCTGAGCAGAAAAGATTCCTCCAGGTATAGGAAGATGCTCCTGTTACTCTGTTACTGATCCATGCCCACCTTTTGCAGTTGAAAATTTAGTCTGTAAGTTAAAAAGCCAGTTGCAAAGGGAAAAAACAGATCGGATCAGCAAAGAGCCAGAGCGTTCCTCCATAGTGAGGATCCTGGGAAACTCCACGGAGGAACAAAGCTTGGCGTAAAAACCAGCTGTGGGTGACTCAGACCTTCAGGGCTGCTTTTGGCCCGAGCTAAAGCCGATACTAAAACAGAATGATGCATTCCGGGAACAGAACCAGCAGGGCAGGCCAGCCTACACGGGCCATAGAAAGAGAGTCTGCCTGGAGCAGAACCGGTTCTTAGGTTAGTTCATTGTGTTTTTGGGGGGAGGGGGGCCCAGAGAGTTTTGTCAGACCATCAAATAGCCTTCAGAGTTTGTTAGGCACTTGCACGTACACTTTGATACTTAGGTTAAGCATGGTCTCAGCTTAGTCTGAACTAAGATTGCAGGTGAGATGGGTCCCGGGAAGTATGAGAAAGGAGAGATGTGGAAAGTCAGGGCAATGTAAACCCTTTTCTTTTAAATAAAGAAATGTGGAACTAGGTACCTAAGATCTCAAGAAATACCCCTTTGGGGATCACATGACCAGTGGAGACCTTGAACTGGTGAAGGCTGTACTCCCACTTCCACTTCCACGGGGGAGATGCATTGCCCCTGAGGACCTGTGCAACTTGACCTCTGGGTAGCGAGTGGGGCACCTGTATGGCAATTGTTGGAGATGATTCTGGGGGCTCTGCCAGGGCCCAAGACCTCAGACCATTGGTGTTGAGTATAATTAGCATTTCTTAGAAACACCTAGAATTTTTTGGGGGGGTCGTCAGGCAGACATTCTGAGTCAGCTATGGCTGGACCCTGTCGCTGCTCTAACCTCCTTTAGAGTGATAGGCTGGTGAAGCTAGTCGCTTACATACTTTCAGTGATGCATCCTTGGATCTTTTGGAGTTTGGGCTTGATTGTTCTCCACAAACCCTCTGGCTGTCTGATGGTGCTGTGCAGGTCACCCTGCTCCAGACAGACCCTGATGACAGGGGGAATAGAATCTCCAGGACTGAACAAACATTTCTCTTATAGAGGCTGACTTCTAAAGGAATGGGTATAGCGTTCCAAGAAAACCTTAAGCCTCTAGAAAGCATGAGATTTCTTCCAAGGCACTAAAGGAGGATGCACCTGAGGATGAAGTAGCCCAATAAGATGTAATTAAGGATGTAAACATGCATATTGATCCCACCACCTGGCCATGGGGAAGATAGATAGGCGGTATGGTCTTTTCAGTGAAGGAGCGGGAGTCCCTGGGCCCACCTGAGGTAAGAGAAGCTTGGGTTGAGGTCCCTGGGAAGTAGCTCAACTCTGGACCAGGCGCCTCTTAAAATCCTCACAGAAGAGAGTTTGTCCACAAGGGAGAGAAGACTTTTGTTGAGGTAGAGCTTCTGAAAGGATATTCACTAATCTCTTTGGCAGAAGGCAAGTATCACCCAGAGCTCTATGATAATCTGTACCCAATGGACAGCCTGAACTGTGTCCTCTCACAAGTGTGGTAGACATGAAATCTGCGGCATGTAGGAATGTTTCCTCAGCTTGCAAAGGGAGATGCCCCTCACACGGAAGTGTAGGGAACTTGAGTATAATCTACTTCTCAATAACCAGCACTAGTGAGCTAATACCCTATGTGTAGAAACAATGACCTGTCTTCCTCTAAAACCTGAACAGGAGAACTTGGTGGTTACATTGAACACTGTAGTACTAATGAAGGCTGATATTATACAACTGAAACCACTTTGCTGGCATGGATTTTGAGGGTGGCAAGAATGAGTGTTTCACCCCCTGAGATGAGCCTCTGTTCCTGGTGAGCCCCTCTACTAGGATGAAGTGATTACCTGTATTGAGGAGCCTTACCTACTTGGATGCCCAGGTGGCTCCCCCACCCCACACCACACATTCTCTCATCATTTTTAAAACACTCCCCTTTTTACTGGTTGGAGTCTAAGTGCTACTAAGACTGGAATCTTTATTTTATTTTTATTGCTGTCGTTTTGGTTTATATTGTTTGTATTTAGGGGGCATAGGGTCTCCCCCTTCAGGCACTGTCATCATAGCTCACCAGTTACAAAAGCACTGGTCATCCTCCGCCAAGTATGTTGTGCTCCCCTCCTGGATGCCTCAGCTGTCAGCTTTCTAGGCTTGGTCTTCTAGTTTGGCTTATCTGACTCTTTGTTTAGTTTCTCTGTATCCCACTTCTAAGTGACACCATAAGACTAGAATCCTCAAGCACAAATCATTCTTGAAAGGAATGTGGAGAGTTTCTCAGCCAATGACTTGCATTTAAAAAGAAGCCTCTCTATATGGGGTTGTTAGTAATCCAGCAATGATGGCAGGACACAGCAGCTGACACTTGACACTCAGTGTGTGCATAGTACTCTACGTTTTGCTCATTACTTTTAACCTAATATGTAGAACTAGTGCACTGGGAGGGCGCGGTCCCCTCTGGGGGAGGAGACAGTGTCCAGAGACCAGGTTGGCCCATGGAAGTAGAGTCTCTAGGACCTGACTCAGGCTGGGTTCCTGCCCCTGAGGTTGTCCGCCACAAGCCTGCTGTTCCTAGGGTGGCCTCTGTCATCACCCCCACTGCTTGTCCCAAAATTAATTTTATTCTAGACATATCAGTCCCTTTTCTGACTCTCCAATTTTCCCTTCAAGGCCTTTATTCCTATTTAGCATTTTGTTCTTTCTTCTTTACTTTCCTGGTTTTTCTCTTTTAACTTTACTGAATCCTCAATTTAATGAAAAAAAAAAAGAGAGAGAAAATGAAGCAATGTCTGGGATCAAATTCTCACACCTGAAGATGGTCATCTGTGACCGTAAGGAGTGGGGACAGTGACTGACTTATCCCTAGAATCTGACTTGTTTTGTAAAGTGAAGTGCAGCTCTTACTACAAAGAGGCAATGTTACTGGTTTTCCTTGGGTGAAAAATAGCATTTGGCCTCATTTGTTTTGGGGGTCTGGGCTCTATTTACTTTCCTGTGACAGGAGAGAAGAACAGAAGCTGTATCCTGAGCGCCAAGAGAAATTACCAACCAAGGAAGGAGACACAATTGGCTCATTTTATAGACATTTGTCTTGTCCCCACTTTCTATCATGAAGAATTTGAATCAAAGGCCTTTTGAAGATTTTCTTACTTTGCAGTCTTTATACTGGGATGGCTGTGAGCCAATCTTGTTTTTTAAACGGTACTTTGAACATGAAATTTATATGACATGTCCCTGCTCTCCTTCTCAAATGTCGCTACGGTTCTGAGTGGAGAGGGAAGCTTAAGAAAAAACTTGATCTGAGAGGTTTTAGTCAGAGCTTTGTCAAATGCTGCCCTCTGTGAACTCGCTCTGGGTCCCTCTCCCAAAAACAACCCCAGCAGCCCCGTGTGAAGTGGGAGACGCCATTTTTAATATTGATAGATCATTTCTCTTAAAAGGAACTGATTTCAAATAGGATAGATACAACTCTGTTTTTCCCATGTGTTTTTTCATTCTTTTATACAACGAATTCTCCCAGAGAGAGTTGGATTTTTTTTCATTGTATTGGTTTTTATTGTGGCAATGTTGGTTGAAACACTGTGTATGATTCAGGGGTGCAAGATCTCACCCCTTCAGATCTGTTACTACACCAAAACCACCACTAAGCCCCCCCATCTTCACCACAACAGGCATGTTTATGCTCTGTACCATGTTTCCCTTCTCCCTGCCCCCTTCCAACAGCGGTCCCAAAAAACACAATGACTGATCAAGAAGCTACTGACTGACATTTGTCAGAAGAGAGATGTGTAGCCTGATGGGCAGGGCTCCTGTCCCCACTTACTGACACCTGACTGAGGTGGACCATGTGCTCCCTAGTGAGCATCACCTTGTGAAATACACATCCAGTTCCAGCATTCCTATCAGGAATTGTGCTGGCAAAAGAGATAAAAGTACTAAGTTCATTTTGTACTCATTTTACCAAGGAAAAGATAAGCTTGTGGTTCCCACCTCTTCAAGTGTATATGTCACCACCCCACCCCAGTACCAGCACCAGCCCTCCTTACCACAGATCCCTAGGCCCCAGTCCCCTTTGTTCCTACCTGCTATCCCTTCTCTGATATCCTCAGTCATGCACTCTATCTCTAGGTTTTGTTTAAAAAATAAAAAGAAAGAGCAATATGACATTGCAGTAGTGACACTGGAAACCAGAAAGAAAAGGACTAATGCCCACAAAAATAATTCCCACTTAGAATCTCATGTCCTGGAAAATTGAGCATGATGACCTGACAAAGATATTTCAAGGAGAGAGAGATGCCACTAGCCCTCTACCAAGGACACTTTTGTTTTTTGCTCACTCACATCTCTTGTCTCAGGACCAGAAGCTCCAGCCACTTCTTGGTTCCCAAGTGGGTATCTTCCCAAGAGCCTCCTTAGGAGGTCAGACTCAAAGACTCACCCTGACTTGACACCTGGTCACCCAGGTTGGGAATTAATATTTCTTCCTGATTCATGCGCTGAGAGTTTGGTCTGTGGATGAAGTGGCTAGAGAGGTTTAAAATAACACAGTGTATCTGGGGGTGAGGTGAATGTTTATGTAGAAAGGGGTTTGACTTTGTGGAATTCTTATCTTTGTTGGGCTGGTTTGTTTGGCTAAGGGGGTGGTCCTCAGTGTGGGTCCTGGGTCTCCCCAGGGTGCATCTGACAACGTCTGGAGACAATTTTGGTTGTTAAGATGAGGAAGAGGGTGCATCTAGGATAAGAGTCAGGGATGATGCTCAAACACCCTGACTTGAGCAGGGCGGCCCCCTCCATCAAGGGGCCCTCTACTATCAAGCAGAAGTTGGGTCAAAGTGGAGAGGCTGGAACACATGGGCTTACGAGTAACTAAGAGCAGCAGGCAAGGCATGGAGCATTCAGGGCGGAAAGTGAGCAGTTTGAACATTTCTCTTTAAACACATGTTGATGAACACTTGCCAAAAGGTGGTCGCTGTCCCGACAAACGTTCATTGTAGGGCCCTCCGGTCAGCCCATGCCCCTGCGATCATGCCTGCTGGACGCCGAGTACCTGCAGTTAGATTGTGTTGCACTTGGCAGGACCCCGTGAGCAAATGAGGTAGGAGCTCTCTGATCTCCATCGTCTGCTCAGCGAGCCATGACCTTCCCAGTGTCTCTTCTTTCTACACCCTGTCTGCACTGAGCCACAGCCCAGGCAGCTCTCAGTGGGGTGGCCAGAGAGCACCACAGGGGCAAAGGCAGGGCCCCAAGGCGGAGGTTCATGTGAGGTTCAGGGTAAATTGGAACAATTTCTATTTTCCAGTGAATATCATCCAAACCGTCTTTGTACTTTATCTAATTCCAAAAAATCTTAAAATCAAAAAGCTTTTGGATGAAGGAGTTGGGCAATGGAGGAGAATTTTTATTAGAGAAACTTCAGTTACCTCAGATATTATTCACATCCCAAAAAGAACAGTTTACATTGACTTACGTGGATGCAAGCACACGTGCTGCCGTGGTCGTCTGTGCACGCACCAACATACAAATTGTCACATGCACCGGAGCTACCTGGCAGTCAATGTGACCACAGGACCATGAGGAAGCACACACCTGAGAAAGCAGTCATTACATTAGTGTGCAAGCACACTAATCCCAAACGGGGCTCACCCAGGTGGTGCTCACTCCCAACGGGCCTCCCTCCCAGCAGGCCTCCCTCCCAAACCCGTCCCTCTCCTGTGACTTCCAGTATGCGACTTTTGTTTTTTGAAAGATCTCTATTGATGAAACACATGGTGGTTGGGATTGTGATTCAGCAGGTAGCCCCATTTTTTGAGTTCACAATGCGTGTAGCATGCTTGTCTTGAAGCTTCACATTAATTGTTCAAGGTCTATGTTCCCCAAGTTATGTCAGTTTTCCTTTCCCCAGTTTTTGCTTTAGAAAGACAGTTTGCTACAGAAGTACTATGTTGGTAAACCTTTGTAATAGAAAGTTTACAAAACAAGGAATATATCTATCTGTGTACACATGCACATGGTAATGATGATGTGGGCTATGAAAGCAAAGCCAGGAGATTGGAAACTTGGCTTCAGCTGAAAACTGGATCACCTCCTATGAGCTGGTGCTGGAGGGTCTTGGAGTAGTCTTGACTATCTGTCCTCTCAGGAAGGAAAGCCTTGTGGAAAGGGGAAGGGCTTTAAAGATGAGGTGCTGTGGCTCAGAATTTCAGAAGGGAAAAAGTATAGTTTGCCTGGCACATGAAAAAAATCATTACAAGTAATTATTATTGACCAGAGAAGTAGTGTGAGTAAAGCAGTGAAACTTTGTAGAAATATTTTTATCTGCATATGTTTATTGTGCAGACATACTCCATTTGAACACATAAATTGCATTGTTCTTAATGTCTAATTTGAAAATAAATAGGGACAGGGTGGCACAGTTCTTCACATTGCATCCAGATGTGCAGGTCAAATGAGTTTATTTCTCTAAATCTGTCTTCATCTTCCTGTCAGCTCCCTCCCACTGGTAGGTGGGGGCTGCCTGGTACATCAGAGTGTACCCACCCCATTTACTTAGACTAATTTGCTGACTTGAATAGACCTTCAGGAAATACCTGGCCTCTTTAATTCAAAGACTCAGTCTGGGGTCCTCTTGGCGAGTGGAAGAACTGAAATCATTCTCTTGAGAATTAGTTAGGGGATAAAGGGTCATGGGGGTTTCCATTAGAAACAAACTCAGACCCTCCAGGAGGTAATCACCCTTCTCAAAGATGCCCTCAGACTCCCAGCACACTAAGATCAATGAGCAGAAATTCCCAGTGTCACCAGACAAACATGGAAACACACCACCATGAGCAGAAACGAGAGTCATTCCCTGTATGGTTTAAATATTGATATTATCAAAATGAATACTAAAAACTAAGATATGGTTAAATAATAAAAGGATCAATTAAAAAATAATTAAGCAGCAACCAAATATAAAAATTCCCAGGCATCCTCATGGAAAACCAAAACACCAATATTTTTTTTTTGCAGTAGAGCATGCATGGCTAACTTAAATAGTAAATGACTGGAAGAAGGTTAGGTAGTGCTAAGGAAATTGCCCAGAATATTGAAGAGAAAGGCAGAGTGATGAAAATTATGAAAAGGAAATGAAGAAAGGCAAAACCGAAAGGCAAAATGATATGACCCAGCATTTGTTCCTAGAAGGAAACAGAAAAAGAAAAAAAAAAATAGAAGGAAGAAAGTAAAGTGAAGAAGAGACAATATTTAGTACTCCAGGTAGCCTCTCACTGGGCACTTGTGACTTAACTTGGAATTCAACTAGGTTGATAACAATGTTTTATCCAGCATATCTTGGTGTGTTTATGATATGACATTTTCTCTTGTTTGCTTTATTACCAAAATGGAAATTATGCTCTTTTTGTTCTATCAATGCAAGGAAAACTCCTGATTTCAATATTAGAACTAGTATTTGAACACAAATCCTTCTTGTTGATCTCTTTCTTATGAATATACATTTACATGGGTTCTTTGGAAAGTAAAACGTTTGGAAAAAGTTACAACCTAAAACATTTGTTTTTAGTGTTTTCAATGTGTGGGATGCACATGCTCACTCAGACTTTCAAAATCACATTCAGAGACCTAGTAGCAGAAGAAATAAACAGTCTAGAAATCTGGGCTTTTCACTGAGTCTTCATTATCAATACCTTTAACATTTTCATGCAAATTGATTAAATAACATTCAAAATCACATTCAGAGACCTAGTAGCAGAAGAAATAAACAGTCTAGAAATCTGGGCTTTTCACTGAGACTTCATTATCAATACTTTTAACATTTTCAGGCAAATTGGTTAAATAATCACTAACATTCATCAAAAACTTGCTGAGCATATTACCTAGATTTTCTTACTTAAGCCATCTCACCCTGAAGATACCTTGTGAAATGGCATGACAGCTGCTACTGTACTGGTCGTTTACAGAGGAGACTATAATTTCAGAATTGTTCAATGTCTGTGCAAGGTGACATAGCCAGTAGCTAACAGAGCTGTCCTTGGGTCAACTATTATTTTGTTTCTTGCACTCCTTCCTCCAGAGGGTCTTCTAGTTTAAGACTCTTAGATGTCAACTGTATAATTAAAATATTTAGGGGGGTTCCATTAGTCACTTGGGTGACAGCGCACGGCCACTGAAGGCATCTCTCTGAGCAGGTGTGTGAAAGCAGTAGGTGGAGCAGGTTGCACAGCTCAGCTCTCCTCCCTTAATGGGGTCAGCTTCTTTGACTCTCCTCCTTCTCCACCTGCGCCATAGCCATGGTTGTGCAAAGGACCCACCAAGTTCTCAACTGTTGTGCATGATGTTCATATAGCTTCATCCTATAAATACCAGTCTTGTGGACAGAAGTAAAAACAAAGTGAGCAAATTATTGAACTCCTTTTAAGCCTCTCCTAGAAATTAACTCATGGGGCACACATAGCAATAATATTCAAAATTAATCTGAAAAAAATTAATCTGAAAATGAAATGAAGATATCTATCCCGTTTACAATAGCATTTGCAGTAAAATGGATAAAGAACTTAGGAACAAATTTAACCGAAAGAGGGCAAAATATTTTTTTCTCATCCTATAAAATGTTGCTGGCAGAAATATAAAAAGAACTGAATGAATGAGAAGACATCCTGTGTTCATGGATTTGAAGTTGTCCTATCATAAAGATGTAGACAGCCCTCAGATTGACCCAGACAGATTTAACACAGTCCTGATCAAAATCCCCACTGGCTTTTTTTTTTTTCCAGAAATCAACAAAACGATCCTAAAATTCATACGGAAATTCAAGGGTCTGAAAATAGCTGAAACAATCTTTAAAAAGAACAAAGTCGGAAGACACACACTTCCTGGTATCAAAACTGAGCATAAAATCGCCACAGTCAAGAGTGTGCAGCACTGTGATAAGGGTGGATAGTAGACCTAGTAGAACTGAAAATCAACTCACAATTTATGGTGAATTGATTTTCATTAAAAGATGCCAAGGCGATTCACAATGGGGAGAGAACCTTTTCGACAAATAGGGAGACAAATGTATATCTATCTACATGGAAGTGAATGAAGCGGACCCTTTGGTCATGCCTAGACTGAAATGGATCAAAGATAAAAATGTAAGAGCAAAATCTCTAAAATTCATTAAAATATATGGTAAAATCTTCATGACCTTGGGGTAGGCAAAGTCCTCTAAGATATGGCACTAAAAGTTCATACTACCACACACAAAGAATAGGCAAATTGTACTTCATTACAATTAAAATTCTTTTAAGTATCAAATTATATATGCATAACAATGTATCATATATGATATGTATTTATCTGATACAGGGCTTGGATTCATAACCTATAAAGAAGAGTTTCAACTCAATGATAAAAACACATGGAACCTAATTAAGAAATCGACAAAGATCTGAGTAGACCTTTCCCTCAAAACAATATACAAATAGGCAACATGTAAAAGATAAACCACAGCAAGTGGTAAGGAGATGTGGGGAATGAGACCCTCGTTTCACTGCTGGTGAGAATGTGAAAGGGTGTAGCTGCTTTGAAGATGGGTGTGGAGTGTCCTCAGTGTGCCGCAGGTAGAGTTGTCCCTTGGTGGGTATCTACCCACAAGAAATGAAAGCATCTGTCTGCACAGAAGCTTGTTGTGTGTTAATCACAGTAGCCCAAAGACTACCAGCCACTGATGAATGGACAGATAAGGGCAGTGTGTGTCCATGCCACAATATATTATTCACCCATAAAAACTAAGACAGATGAACTTTACACTAAGGACTAAGGACTTTGGACTAAGAACTAAGGACAAGACAGATGAACCTTGATGATATTATGTGAAAAGAAGCCAGTCATAAAAGACCACTGATCTTTTCCTTTCCAGGAAGCATCTAGAAGAGACAAATCTAGATGACAGAATGTAAATTCGGATTTCCTGGGTAACCACTTGGGGACACCCAACAAGTGTTATTCAATGGGCTCAGCACTGTGGGGGGTGGTGGTGATGTTTTCATATTGATGAGAGTGATGGCCATACGACTTGGCTAATAGGCTGAGGTTCACACTTGACATGGGTAGATTACAGGGCACATGAACTGCATCTTGTAAAGCTGTGACTAATAGCAGCATACTGATAACGAGCTAGAACTTTGAAATAAATTGGTCTAGATGTGCAAGATAATTTCATCCAGATAAGAGTAGCTTAGCCCCTCCTGGCCTACCATACTCATCCTGGCAAGCAGAGAGCCTGGTCTGCATTATCACCCAGAGCACCGACTGCCCCCCTGTTGTGAAATGACCCATTCTCATAGCTTCTCAGAATCTTAGCTTCTTCATGGTGGGGGTGATGGCAAATTTCCATACCCAGTTGGCTCATAAAAATGAATGGGCTTCTGCATCTTAGCTTCGCACAGTGTTCAGCACAGTTGCCACCTTCAGAGGTATCCTGGTCACCTGGGAATGTGGTCACATCCAGTAAGCAGAAGGGCCCCTCCCTGTCTCAGCCTGTGCTGTCCCTTCTCCAAGCAGCCCCGCCCCTGTCTCACAACTTGACCTCCCAGGCCACTCCGTGCAGGCTCCAACTTTAATTCTTAAGTTAAATTGCCACAAGTCCATAGAAATAAAAGCCAGCCGACAAATGATCAAGACGTGAGTACCTAATGAATAATTCTCATTTTGAAAAACTCCTTTTTTTACCCCCAAAGAGCTCTGCATGGTTTTCTGGTGGTATTTTCAGCTGCATCCAGCCTCAGAGTGGCACTCCAACGCCATGTCCACCCTTGCCTACCTGTCATTTTATGCTGGCTGCTCTGATCTTACCCTTTCTGTGCTGCTGGGAGCAGGGGGTTCTTCACCACCACGTCCCTGCTCGGTACTTGCTGCTTAATACTGGTTGAAAGAATAAATTATAACAAGGGTCCCCCCAGAATTAACTATGAACTATAATAAGGGAACTCACGCAATCGCTGGGAAGGGGGTGGTGGGCTCCCAGTGAACTCCCGGGCACCTGTTACTGGCGTAGAACACAGTCTGAACTACTCTGTCTTGGGAATGTCAACCCTTGACTTGGTCCCTCTGGTATTTGGTGGGCATTGGGGTGTCAGGATTCTCGTGTTAAAGCAGAGAGATCATCCAGCTTCACTTGTAAACTTAAATTGTCACAAGTCCATAGAAATAAAAGCTAGCCTACCAATGATCTAGACGTGAATACCTAATGAATAATTATCACTTGAAAAGTTCTATTTTTTTTTTCCAAAAAAAGCTCTGCATGGTTCATAAATTGCTGTGGGGAGTTAGAACTTTGGGTTTTGGGATTTCTTATTGAAGAACTGAGAATCTGGATTTCTGCACAGGTGCCATTGTGATTTTTAATAAGATGGCATTTGTGTGGTTTGTATGCTCCATGTATGTGGTAAGTAAATTCAGTATATGTTTGAACTTGTGCAGGGCCATATTCTTGCCAAAATTTAGAAAACCTATTTAGCAGAATTTCCCTTATTCCTGTGCCAGTTTCTCTGGAAGCCAAAGGCTTTTGTCATAACATTGTCTCCCTGTTTCATCTGCGAAAGAACAAAGTTAGAGTCACTGAAATGTGATCAATTAGGACTGCAAGCTGCCTATCCTATGTGAAGCCAGAACTGACTAGCTCGTTAGCCTGTCCTTGCCTTGAGAACACGGTATCCATGGCGTCTGCTGACAACCTATCTAGGTCACAGGGACTTGAGTAGAAGAGTCTATGAAGGGTCTTTTACTTTCGTCCTTCTCACAATCTTTTGGAGTAGATAGATAGAGTCAGAAGCTAAACAGATGCAGCCATTTTGAAATATGACCTGGATTTATCTTAAATACCTAAAAACAAAAATAGTAATAGGACCCAGCAGGCCCACTCTTGAGCATCTATCCAAACAACATGAAGCCATCAACACAAAAAAAAAAGAGAGAGAAAGAAAAATCATATGCCCTGCAACATTTCCCACAGTAGTATTCACAATAGACTTGGAGCAATATATGTGCCCACTGATGAAAGACTGGTCCAGAAGAGGTCTATCCACCCTCTGGAATATTAGTCAGCTGTAAGGAAAGATGAAATGTTGCCATTTACAACAAAATTAGAAAGAGTAAAGCAAGCAAAATGTAGAAGTCAAAGTAAAGCAAGTGAAAATGACAAATATTGGATGTTTTCTTAGCAGATGATTCCACAAAGCAAAATACTTTGAAAAACTAATAAACTGACACTAATAAGCTAAGTTAGACTTCCGAGGTTAAGAGGGAGGTAGGAGGCAAAAAGGGTCAAAAGGGTGTGGGTAGAACGAGGAATGTGAAGGTGGGGGGAAGCCCATGATCACAAATAAAAGGATGCAATGCAAATAAATACAGTAAGAGGCTTTCGTCAAAGACCAGAGGACATTCAGTTTACCACTTTCTTTAATTT
This sequence comes from Uropsilus gracilis, assembly GCA_004024945.1. Taxonomy (NCBI): domain Eukaryota; kingdom Metazoa; phylum Chordata; class Mammalia; order Eulipotyphla; family Talpidae; genus Uropsilus; species Uropsilus gracilis. The sequence goes on along the minus strand of PVHY01002414.1, from coordinate 12,358 downwards.
ATGACTCCTTTCATCCAATCATTTTAACACATTTCTCTGGAATTCAGGAAGAAATGTGTAGAAAACACTTGAATGAATTTAGACAGTATCATGTCCTAAGTATAGAGCAGAGAAGCTTTTGCCTCTGAGCGGTGTAGTAATTTACAATTGGATGTTTCTGCAGGTTTCTAAATAAGAGGATCCCTCACTGGCAACCCAAACACATTTCTTGTTTGTTTGTTTGTTTGTTTAACTAGTTAAACCCTATTAGCTAAGTTCCTCTTCCCTCCCTCTCCTCAAATCTCTTTATTAATTGGAATACATGATGTTTATGTTCTTAAAAAAAAAAAAAGGCAGGGTGGTCTTAGATGTCTGTCTTCTATTCTGGCATTTCCCTTTATACAACCCTTTTGAATTTTCTGCTTAGAAACTGGCATTCCGATAGCTTTTCTTTGGCCCAATGCCTGGCTTGCATATTGCAGCAGCCAATTAGGACATCCACCAAAAAAAAAAAATGTTTGTTATGAGAGTAGAGCTGACGTGACACATGGAATTAGAGATTCTTAACTTGTCTAAATGACAGTTAATGATCTTTTTCTTTTTTCATTGCTTTTATTATTACTTTAAAGGAAGGGGGAGGGGAGGAGAGGATGAAAGAAATGCCCAAAGGCTGAAAGTAGAATTGGTTCACCAAACTGCTAAATGTCAAATGTACTCTGCTGATAATACATCTCTTTGTCTCTTTTTTTCAGGAGCTAATTTTGTTACTCGAAAAATTAGCCGGTCAGTAGCTAAGATTTACCTTGGACAACTGGAATGTTTCAGTTTGGGGAACCTGGATGCCAAACGAGATTGGGGCCATGCCAAGGACTATGTCGAGGTAGGAACTGACTCACTAGATTCTTAAAAATACCTGTATGTCGTTGTTTGAAACTCCGGGCCTCTGAAGCAGAAGCATGACCTGGGGCTGGCAGCACCTGGACGTTGACGTGAGTGGGTTTTGCTCAGGTCCTTGAAGCCTGGTGGGTTCAGTGACACACATGGCATGCGCTGAACGCTATTTGAATGAGTTTGTAGTTCAGAAATGTTCACACCACTTTTTAAAAAACCAAGGTATCCATCTGTGGCTTAGGTGATGCCTAAAGAGATATTTCAAAGGTGTGCTTTACTTTCCTCCTCCCTACACTTTTGCATGTTCTCCCTCCTCCCTGGTCAGTGTGTATATACCTAACCATGAAAGAATTTTTTGGTATAAAGTACTGCTTCTCAGATCATCAAGAAATACTACCTAATTTCACTTTGATTCATAATCAGGAATCAGTTTGATTCCTAATCAGAGACCTTCAGGTTTATATCACTCTACTAAATCACTCTAATGGTAAGATTCTTGGAGCCTTTATGGTTTCTGTTGCCTACAAATCTGATTAGTATGGTACCATGCTTCTTATAGCGTACCTCTGCTCAAACTAAACTGGGTCCATTTGGTTAAAAAAAAAGAGGGAAGTTAATGCTGCTACTGCTTAATCACGGGACTAGTTAAAGGAAATTCAGATTTCACTCTTGGTATTTGCATACACTTTGAGTTTGGGTTTGGGTTTCCTATCTTAGTTCCACAGCTAAAGAGGAGGCTATTTCTCTAAACAGATGATTCTATCTGACTTTGCCCTCGTTCAGAAGCTGCTAAACACCTATGGTAACGTGTTGGGGATGTCTCTCTCACCCTGGAGTTGGCTCTCTTGTTGAGGTTCTGGCAGGTTTCCTGTGCTCGCGAGACTATTTCTGTCCTTCATGATTCCTTGCTGGGAAACCGGATCTGGCTTCCGAGTTCATTGATGTGATTCAAAAGAAACTTGAACATTTGCAAAAGAAAGCAAACAAGTAGTTTACTTGCTGATACAGAGGCTAACACTGTATTCAGTGTTATTTTTATTTCTGACAGTGAAAATGTCATGTCTTTGATTCATATCACACTGATTTACATAATACTTGTTTATATTATAAACCAAATGGTTTTCCATTCTGAGCAGCACCACATTCATATCACTTAAATTTTTTTTCTAAGTTTTCATTGCAAAGAAGAATTTCATGGCTTTAGACCTTAGATAAATTGTAAGGGTGTTGCCTGAAAAAATATAGAAGGCTGCATGTTAAGAAATTTTAAGAAAGTGAAAGATGTTAGCTGGAGAAGCTAACACTTTCTTTTGTCTAATCTGTTTGCGAAAAAAGAGACATTTTCCCTCCAAAACTGAGGCCAGTTTTGTAAAAATAAATACACTGTATTTTAAATAATACTATGATTTAGTCTTCTAGCTTATTCTATATCCTGCAAGCAAAATAGAAGGCTATAAAGGTATCACTCTTTATGCAGGCTCTTTTTCTACAAAGTTAGGAACTAAACATATCAAATTTTGTTCTATTTTATTTTCATATTTTGTACTGGGATTAAAAAAGAAGTTTGCACTTAACTTAGATTTTGATAGTGAGGGAAATAATATATCAAAATGTTAATAATGCTTATTATTGGTTCTGTTTTTTTTCAATATATATACTTCTACATTTTCTATATAAAATGAGTATTAAAAACTTCTAAATCAGGAAAAAAATAACATTTTAATAATAGACCAAAATCCCAACAAACAAAAAATGCAGGAAATCATTCAATAAGTATGTTAATAACAAGAAAATCTTGGGGGAGCCGAGGGCACATGTAAGGACAACATTGCTATCCTTTCCTTCCCCATTGCCCCAGCTTGCCAGCCCCTGGGTGCAGCTGGCTGTGTATCTTGGCACGAAGGATCCATGTTTGTGTTTGTTTAAAATGAAAGTATTTTATATACATTTGCCTGAAAGAATTCATAAAGGTCTTTCCTGATATCAGTTTGAAGAGCACTCAATGGTGTGAGCACGGTGGCCAGAAGCTGAGTAGACACACCAGAATAACATATTCTGGCCTTTTAGTAAGAATGTAAAATTTTCACATACACATACAAAGTTCAGTCACCTTCGCTAGCATGGCCACCTGATTTCCTCTACCATGCCAGTGGGTTTTGCAGTTAAAGATTCCCCTGGGGTAGGGGCAGTAACATAGGTTGATGGTTTAAGATGCATTTAATAATTCTCATCTATATATTCTAAAATAAATCTAAATCCCTTGACTTCTAAAAGCCTGTCATTATTAAATAAAAATTCATAGCTCACTATCTCCATTGTTAGATATACTACCACCCCTTGCATTTCAAAATATATTAAAATGAGGTTACTTCACAGACTTATGACTAAGAGTAGATGCTGCCAAAATCAAAGTCAACAGTTATAAGAAAGAGAAAAGAGAGGCATTGTTTGCTTTAAGCACATCTGCATCCTGGTACCTGTAATCAGCTTGAGAATAAAGAAGCCTTGACATGCACAGAGTAAGCCAGTCACAATAGCGCCTCACACATGTCTTCAATACAGCCCCTCTCATTTACACACACACACACACACACACACACACACACACTTCGTATTGGTAAATCTTTTGATTATGAGACTAACACATTTTCACTCAATGGCTGCTTCTCACAATGAAGAGTAGAGAGTACTGGATCGGGGAGTGGGTGGGGAGTGATCTCAGCTGTCAGCTACTCTGCCCCCAGCCTTGGACAAGGCCATATATCTCAGTGTACCCATCTGTGAAAAGGACATAATGACAACCCAGTAAAAAATTAGCATTAATGTACTGTAAATGCACGATTAGAATCTACCTCTGTCTTGTAAACATTTTTGCAGTAATTTATACAGAGCCATTTCCTGTTGCTGATTCAGGCTCATTAACATCCATTTATAGTCTTGTTTCCTAGATGAAAATGACTTAAAAGTTATCTAAGTGAGTAAGAGTCATTTCAGCTTGAAGTGAATGGTAAAACTATTGAGTTATATTGTACTTCAGAATAAACAAGTCATACACAACCCTAACTTTTTAAAATATTTTACCATAAACATTTCTAAACATGCAGAATTGTTGAATGAATCTTACCATAACTCTCATAGATCCGCGACCCAGATTCTACAATTATTATTGCTTTTTGGGGAAAAAGATATGGTTTAAAAATTGCTGCCATGCTAATAGTTTAGAGCTATAAATACTCAAACTCACACAAACATGGGCTATCAGAATCTCACATTTCATTTAGGATATACCAGTGGGGCATTCAAATATTTAAAATATGAGCCTCTTCCCAAATATCATATGACTCAACCTGTGGTCCTCATGCCCTCCTCTCTCTATAACCATGAGAGCAACTCCTGGAACACATTGGGAACTGAGTGCCACATGGAAACCAACTGAGCAGAGCATGAAAACTTGGACGGGAGACCCCTACACCATCAGCAGTGGAACCCTGCTCCTTCAATAGCTTCGTTATACCTGCTCTGAGCTATAAGTTGGTGGTCCCCCCACCTTTGTTGGATGCTCTTAGGCTGGAGTCCCCAACACAGAGTAGAGTAGTCATCCTCGATGTAGGTCTGACTTCTCAAAACCTAGGACCCATGAATGTGTTTGGATCAAACATCCATCCTTGCTACCCTTTCATGAAAAATAAGTCTTAACATCTAGCATCAGAGTTGGCAAGTGGCACCATATTTGAGTAAAATAATGGTATGTTTGGTTGACAGGGTCCCCATGTGCACTCCCCTTGATAGTGGGACATGGCCATAACATAGTGAGAGGTTAAGTCATTGGTAAAGAGGGTGCCAGGGTCTATTCAGTATCTGCATTTTTGCCCCTCCCACGAGGGTACACTGCTGCTACCTCCGCTAATAACCTTCCTGACAGCTTTCAGGATACATGATCTCAGGATATGTGGGTGAAAACAAGTGACACAAGTCTGTACTTCCCAAGTAAGTCTTCCCAAGACTTAGCAAAAAAAACAATTAATGTCATTTTTTCACTGGCAACAGTTTACCTTGCAGGTGTTTCTGAAGAGGTTTGGTACTAAGAGTTTGATCCAGGGGTTTTTCCAATTGTTAGGGGAGAACTTTTGAGATTCATCTGAATTTTCATATTCACACACACACACACACACACACACACACACACACACCCTACCTCACTCCTTCAAAAGCTGCTTTTGGAAATAATGATTGCCAAGTCTCATGCACTTATCAAATACTAGGGATTTGACTGAGGATTTTATATATCTCATCTTCTGTCATCTACAATCCTGAGAGATAGTGAGCAGGTCTCACTTGGTGGAGCAGAGGGTCAAGTTGTTGAGGAAATAGGCTCCCTGGGAACCATAGCCCATCAAGGTAAGTAGAGACAGAAGCCTGTCCATCTGGCCTCTGAGCCCAGCCCTTCCCGGCACTAACTTAGGTGGCAGTGATGGGGCGGAGGCACTAATGGTACTTTGATATCTCTCCATTTCCAGGGAGATAGAAACCTGTGCTCTCTCCTTTTCCTGCTCATGGAGGGGAAAATACTTGTATAGTGGATAAGGCCAGGGGATCTGTGGAACTGGTTTTGTCAACCATATTGAGTAGACAGGTGTGTGTGTGTGTGTGTGTGTGGAGGGGGAGATGGCAAGATAGGGGGCCCACCTTCGCTGTTTAGCTGTGCACTACTGCTATCTAGGCTAACAAACTTCCTGACAAACTTTCAGTTCTCAGAGGGTGAATGAGGTCTGGAGAAGCCAGGAATCTCTGGACGGGGAGGTTATTGAGGAGCTGAGGAGAAGTGATACCTGTCTCCCATCTCTTCTACCCTATCTATTTGCTTGTAACTATATCGTGTGTCATTTCACACTAATCTAGGAGGAGAGGAAATCCTGGAAAACTTCTGAGATCTTATTTGAGGGAAAGCTTGCTTGTTCCAACATCTCCATCACCCAGCTGGTTTTTCCCCCTTTGTCATATTCAGGGCCTAGCTGGGTGCCTTGTTATGTGGGAGTCCTCTGAAGTGCAGCACCATCACCGGAGGGCCATGCTTGCCTCGAGTACAGAAAGTATTTGTGGCTGCATTTCCTCTGACAGGCCTTGGGAGTTGGGTTGATAGGGTGAGTGGCCAGATCCACAGACCCACACACCACAGCTGCACTTCCCTTTGTTGTGAACAAGGCCCACACCATCCAGAGGTCACCCTCTTTTAGTCTTTGTCTTCAGTAGTGCAAAAACATGAAAGCAGGTGCATTTTCAGATGCATTTTCAAGTGAATTTTAAAATCATAAATTTGATAGTGTGGAGAAATGCAGAACTTGATCCTGTGCATGGCCCAGAAACATAGGTGGTGGGCGTGGTGCTGTGGTGGAGATACACCTTGAGGTGTGAGACTAGGAGCACCTAACTTGAGCATCAGACCTGTCAGGTGCCATCAGCCAGGGCAATGCAGCCAGATTTCATCTCAAGAAAAGAAATATATAAAGCAGACATTAAATTAGCTCTTGGCTAATGTGCATTTCATGTTGTGTATGGAGAGAGGATGTAAATGGACGTGTCATAGAGTTGGGTGTTCAGCAGGTATTGTGCCTGTGGGAATGGATTATGAAACTGTGAATCCACTTACCTGCTAATGGGTAGTAATTAACCGCACTAGGGAGGAGCAGGCCTCCGCCCTGGACTCACTCCCCTTGATGCTTGGTGTCATCAGAACTTGTGGTTGGGGAGCCGACCGCCTGAGCCTGAGCAGTCACGGTTCTGGGCCTGACATGAAAAGTTCTGGGAAACAAACACTTTTCCTCCACGGGAGGAGGGTGCTGCTTCACTTCCATTGCAGGTATGTTGGGAGTGCACAGCATCCCCCTCCCCCCCCCCCCCCCCCCCCCCCCCCCCCCAGGGCTTGCCACTTCCTCCTGAGGCTCCTCCTGAGCCACCCATCCCTCCTTTTGTCTCTTGTCTCCCACTTCAGATCTGTTTCTGCCCCCACCCCAGACAAAAACGACACCTTTAACTCCAGCAGCAAGACTGTTCCTGTCATGAAGATGTAATCACCTCATGAACTATGACATCATTGAAATTGAATGATGATTTCGTTTGTAAAATGTTTATATATCTTTAATTAAATGCTTCATTTTTATACCACTGCTTGCCGGAAAGGACAGAAGGTGCCTGCCATGAAGGCAGGCTTGTTTCCTAGGCTCTGTGCCCAGGAACACCATAGATTCATCCCTTCCTCTGCCCACCCCTGCCCCTGTCACTGTTCTTCATGCTAAGAGCCCATCAACATTCTTATTTATTTATTTTTTATTTATCTTTGTAGCTCATTTAATGTACTAATTGGCTTTGTCTGGTTTCTCTGTGCTTTCCTACATGATAGTCATTTACGAAACTGCTGCATCTTGTCCCCACTCCTTGCTCTGTGGCCATGCAGACCCCCGTGGGCCCCGTGCTGCCGTCTCTGGGGTCCCGGCTCCCAGCTCCCAGACTCAGCCACAGACCTTTTAATGCAGCCTATGTTAATTCTGTCTTTCTGTCCAAAGCCACAAAAAGGAAAACACTTTTCAAATAGAATGTTCTCTGAGAGAAAGCCTCACAGTCCACTGTCTACTTGCGCTACATAGCACCTCCATCACCCGCTCTCTGCCAGACCCACCACAGCAATGTCACCACGATGCCGCTTATCTTTTGTATTTGTTGGTTCAGATCTATTCTTCGCTTTCTTACCATTACTGTGGTGAGACTGAGAGCCCTGAGGCTATGTCTAGTTAGCGGGGGACACAGAACCTGACTTGTCTGCCCAGCACATCACCTCTCCCCAGAGCAGGACACACTGCAGACTGATTTGCAGCAGATGATATATAGGAATGAGATGTGGAGCTCCTAGTCTTGACCAACTAAATAGTTTCCTTGTAGGTCATTGACTTGTTCCGTATCCTTCATCCTAGACCCCTCTAGTTGTAGGATAATCAGAAACCACAATCCTACAGGGACCAAGGCATTCAAAGGACTGTGGTTCACGTGGATGAATTTTGAGTGCCATATTTATGTTAGAGAAGGAGAAGACTCAAGCTTCTACTAAGCCTAGTGACTCACAAGTGTACTTTTACAAAGCAAAGTGATGTAAAGTCACCATGGGGCAATCCCTAGGGGAATTGTTTGCATGGTTGGTGTGAGCCTGGTTTATAAGTCCAGTTTCTAATGAAAGAGAAGAAATGACTCCCACAGCCTCACAAAGTGTTTGAGATCACTTCTGTAATTTTTCTCTCCTAGTCAAGAATATGATTGGTCTTAATCATTGCTGCTGATTCTGTTCCACAGAAACTAAGCAGGCTGAGCTCTCTAAGAATAGAGCCACTCCTCTCCACACAGGCTCTGAGGCTCGATGCCTGTCACTTGCAAGGCAGCTTTTGGAAGATAAGATCTGGGTCTTATTCTTCTTTAGTGAACATGCCTCCCGTAGTACCTGGGACAGAACAGACCCCCTAGAAACACTAGAATGAACGTGCCTACTGATCATGCCTTTAGAAGATATATACAAATGAGCATATATATATATATACATATACATATATATACACATATATACATATATATATATATTCAGACTGTATTCTGTGCTGCTGTCTATTAAAAGACTGTCTACCATACTTAGCTCAAGGCATTCCCCATGGAGCAGGACATCTTACCACATTTAGGTTTGAGTCATGATGGATGTATTTGACTCCAGCAAAATATTTTCAAGTAGTTCTCTCTCTCACTGCTTGCAGACCATAACGGAAAGCTGAATAGTGCCTGTATGTTCTCACACTGGGATAAGTTCCCCAATCTGCTCTAGATTCTATTATTAGGCTTGATTCCTATTAAAAAAAAAAAGGAATATCTGAGCAGATGGAAAGAATATAAAGAATAATACACAGGTTCTGATTGATTAAAGATCACAGCAGTGTGCTGGTTTCTAAGACCACACACCCCTTGTGGGAACCAGAAGGACAGTGGTTCCTATCCACCCAGCCGTCTTTCAGTGTGAGCCCTGCCTCATTTCCTTCCATGTTCATGGGCTCATTGGATAGTGGATTCTTCCAGATAAGTTTGTAGATGCAGATAACTTTTCAATCTTTTCTACCTGCATCCCAATCTGAACTCCCCATCTCCAATATATGTATCTGCGCGGACACACGCACACACACACACACACACACACACACACACAGCAGTGACCTTCTAATAAATAATAGGACTTTGTTTACAGATAAATGCAAGAGGTTTAGAGAGTCTTACTTGGTGCTGTTTGAGAGTAGCTATAGGACATCTGTGCAACTATGAATAGGAAGAAGAGACCAGCATTCTGCAGTATCTCGTCCTGTGGGGTAGTGATTTCCCTTTCTCCCTGCCACTGGTTACCCACATGTTTGCAGCCCAGATCCCAGTTCCCAGGCCCGTCCTCCAGGTCTGAGTCACCACACAGTGTTGTGCTCCGGCACCAGGGGCACTGGTGTGTGGGTGCTGGGCGGGGCCGGGCTGGCGGGTTGCATTCCCGAAGGGTGACCACGGCCTGCCTCTCAGCCATTCTGGAACCTGAGCCACACAATTCAGACACTCATCCCGGGGTGGGTGTGGCAGCTACTCCTCCCACCTCCTCCTGAGCAGAGGGCTCCAGGGCTCCCTGTGCTCTCATGTTTTTCCTTAGAGTGTCTCCTTCGGGTCAAGAATTACTTGCTGATTTTCACTGGATCTTAAATTTCAAGTTCAAGAACAAAATACAAAGAACTTCCACCAGACTCCCCCCCCCCCTTTTTTTTTTAAATAAGCCCCTGAAGGTTATCCTCTTATATTTGTGGAGCACTTTATCACTTACATCTTTGGATGTGATTCTCCCAACAAATCTCAGACTCGGGGTGGAAGAGCAGAAATACTATTAGCATTTTCCATAGGAGATGACTGGCTGGGCGGAAAGGGGAGTAGCTCTGGCCTGGGTCCTGTGAGCTTTGGGTCCAGCCCACCCTGCTTTGTCGTCCCTCCAGTCCAGAGCTTTCCATTTCCGGGTAATTCTTGTATAGTCATTCTTGTGAGATTGTAAAGACACCTCACTGACTTCAAATACTGACCATTTTACACATTCTACCTGTCACGAGGAGTGACAAACAAATGAGCATGTTTTTCCTACTGGCTTTCTGGAATCTTCTCATGTTGTGAAACAAAGAACCCAAATATGAGAAATTGAGTTATAAGACTGTAAAACATTTGAAGAGACAGACGTTAAAAGGCCAGGTTGTATATTGTAAATAGAAGACTTCCCCTGTTGTAAGTGTTCATTTAATAGTGGTACAATCATATAATTTGAAGAAGATATCAACTGTACAGGAAATACAGGTTTAACAGAAATCATTTCACTGGATCCTTATCTTCAAAAAAACTCAAGTAAGAAGTTTGGAAAAGTGGCTTCAGTGGTTTGAATTCCATTACCTTTTGTCAATGGCAGCTGAAAGCTTCATTGTAGTTAACTATCTGCTGCAGCATCATGACTGGCTGGTCCAATGAGTCATCTATTAAAATTATCCCTAATGAATTACCCGCTTGCTTGTTTAATTGTGCATGATAATAGGGCTCCAGGACGTTAGAAGTCTACCAGCCTCAAAGAAATTACACTGGCTTAGTTAACTATTCCAGTAAGCTCTTCCCTAACTACCATTCTCTCCCGCCTTCCCTCCCCCTCTGCCCCTGCTACTCTCCCGTTTCCCTACCCCGCCCCTTGCCTCTTTATGTCTCCTTCTTCCCTCCCCATCTATCTCCTCCCCTCCTCTCTTGTACTCTTTCTTCTGTACTTCATTATCTCTCATCCTTCTCCCTCTGTTCTCCCCCTCCCCCCTCACATTTCCCTCCCTCCTCTCTCAGCTGTCAGGCGATGAGAACAGTATCACAATTTTTACTTCAGAATCAGCTGTATGCCAAGCACAAACTGTGGGTTCTGTCTTGTAAGCCCTCTAGCATGATGACCCTGGATGCTGTGCTTCCTCTTGAGCCATGCACCCTATGGACTCTGCATACAACTGTGAAGAGCTATCCACTGGACTTTCTTGCTTTTCCTCTGCAACTGTGTTGTTCTTAAAGAATGGAGCTACAAAGATTAAAAACCATGATTATCTCAACAGAGTTGACCTTAAAAATATTTAATGATAGTTTTTGCACCAGCAGGATGTTAAGATCTTCAGGTACAACAGGGTGGGAATGTAGGCTGATCTAGTCCCAATGGAAAACCATATGGAGCTTTTTCAAAATACTAAAGTAATATCTTCTGTAGAGTCTAGCAGTTCCACTCCTACTATCTACCCAAAGAATGCAGAATCACTAATTTGAAGGGTTAGATGCAATCTTGTGGTCATCTCCTCTGTCCTGTAACCCCTTGTTCAAACCCCCAAGACACAGCCTTTATCCTGAATTGGTGGGCCACCTTCTCACAGACAATTCTATTTATCTGCACACCCTGCTAACCCTTTTTGTAGCCCCAGTGCCTTTTAAAGCACCTGGAACAGAGAGGGGGTTAAAGCAAGGTTATTGAATGAAACCAAGAGGGAACACACATCTTTCAAATTAGCTTCCTCATTGACATTTAACTTAAAAACAGAAATAAGTTTATACAGCACCATTTCCAGTCCCTTTTCCTAGAAGATGAGGCAGGTCATTATTCTAGATGATTCCTCACTAGAGACCAAGCATGTAGGGGAACTCCAATCTCCGTGCCATGTCTGCTGTGGCTCCTTTGGTCATGTGCCCACTAACATGCTAGAGGATGCTTTTGGCCAGGCTATGGAGACCAGTGCTCAAGAACGAAGTATACTCACAAGTAACCAAGAGATACAGGGCGTCACTTTTCCCCTCCAGTTGTTAAGGGCATATAAATGTACCCTTTAGTGATTCAGAGACCAGATCACCTCACTGACCACTCCTCCTCTCACTGTCTCAGGGTGGCAGCAGTCCCAGCCACCTGTGCAGGGAAGAGAGGCCTGGAATTACTAACTGACCAGCGCTGGTGAAAGCCTACAAACCTGGGGAATATCATAGTACATGGTGCTTACAGTTGCAAGACACAATTCAAACTGTGTAATCAAAGCAGGGTTTATTTACAAGGGGCATATTGGGAGAGAGCAAAGAAAGGTGTTTCTAAGGCCACAATGGCCATCTGTCCTACCCAGGATGGTATCCTCAGTGTCCAGTCATCCAAACCAAAAGCTGCTTGTGAAGAATAGCATTGTCCCTGTCATGACAGTTGGCAGCTGGTGGCACACAGATAAACAGTGGATCAGGACCCAACTCATGGTGGCAACCAGAGGTAATTAGAGGTGGTGCTTCTGCGGTGGCAACACAGTGTCCAGCAGCAGCAGCAGTCTGGAGGCTGGTTAGGGAGCTCAGTAGGCAGCAGCAGTGGGAGTCAGATTTAGAGGTCATGCTGACACAGGCTAGCAGTGCCGAT
>PVHY01002413.1:73227-127632 GCA_004024945.1 Uropsilus gracilis | reverse complement strand
TTTGGAGGCAAAGGGGACATTAAATGCAGAGGGAAAAGTGACACCCTTTTCAGTTAAATGGGTTAAGTCAGTTCCCAGTAGGAGGCCCAGTGTCTTCTCAGCAAGGACAGGGCCGCCCAGCAAACGTTTCTGCCATGGGCGTGGCTTAGGATAGCCCACACTGACCCGTGTGTGCCCCTATTCTCAGGAGGAGGCCATGAGCTGGGACCCCGAGAGGGGCTGTCATCAGAGCAGGGGTGCAGCCTGCTGTCTCCCAAGTCACTTCAACTCTGGGAAGTGCCTTCCAGCTGTTGGAGGGAATTCCCAGCTCGGACAGGGCTCAGACTTCTGCTCCAGGGCTGTGGGCAGCTACTGGGAGGCCCCTAAGGCCTCTGTGCCCGCAGGTGGGTGAGAAGGGGTGTCAGTCAGTACAGCAGGAGTCGAGGGTTCGAGCAGGGGACACGTGTAGGGGCCCAGCCAGGCCGGGGTGACCGGCGCCCCTGGCTGCAAGTCCCTCCCCATCCCTCGCACTTCCACATCACAGCGGCCCCGGAGGCCCCACCACAGTGCTGGCTCTCTGAGGGCCAACGCTGACGCAGAGGTCCACACCACCCAGTTCTGTCTCCAAGAATTATAAAGTTTTCATATAAACCACAGAATATATTTAATTCAAATTAAACATGAAACTAGAATAATGTTCAGTCCTTATCAAATAGCAATTACATTTAAAAAAAAAAAACCCACAGTACATGTCTTCCAACATCCTGGTGACCCAGCAAGGCACGAGTCACATCCAGTTTGCTGAGGCGACGGAGCCAGCGGTCACCTCGGTGTGTGTGGTCCTGGGGGGCCGGGGACACAGACCATACTTCATACAAAACGGCTCTGCGGCGAGTGAGGAGGAGAGCAGGGCGCCCTCCAGCAGGGGGCAGGCCACCCGCGTGACGTCTTCCACTGAACAGACGGCCAGCTGCCCGTGCGCCCGGCAGCCAAGGAGGTGGGAGCTTCCCCGACGGTCTCGGCAGCATCGCTCTGGCCACTCTCCGGTGTTCCTTTCTTTGCTTTGCTTCCTTTCTGTTTTTGGCATGATGTCGCTCTCACGTAAAGGAGAGCCAGCTTCCCTAAGACACAGGTCATTCAGCTTTCAGCGTCCGCCTCCACCTTCTCCGTGGCCGGCGAGCAGGCCCGTCCTGTTTGGTCAGGGCCTGCGTTTCCCTGCACTGAAAGCTTCTCGCTGTTTGGTCTGCACAGGTCAGGTCCGTGTCTACCCGCCCCTGGCGGGAGGACGGGGCGGGGTGGGGCGGGGCGGCGCCGCTCCTCACAGGGCCGTGCTCTCCGTGTCATTGTCCATGTCCAGCAGGATGCGGCCCGGCAGGTCTTTGCTTGCTGAGTCTGAATGCAGGTCAGGGAAGATGCTGCGAAGCGCTTCTGAAACCCTAGAATTGGCGTCTGGACAGAAACACGAGGAGACAGGCATCAGTGTGTGGCCGCGTGCCCGGGGCCTCTAGGGGCTCTGGGGAGAACGGAAGCTGGGGGTTCGGGAGGGCCCATGCACACACACTCCCTCCCTGGAGGCCCCGGCAGCCCTCAGAAGCGGAGTCAGTACCGGAGCCCACAGGCAGCCACGCGGCACAGCCCCACTCCTGGGTCTGAGGGCGGGTCTCTGAGCCTGGGGAATCCACAGAGACGCAACCCTCGGAGGCGCCGTCTGCTGAGGCCAAGGCCAGGAACCTGCCTCTCAGCTGAGCCTCCGAGGCAGGAACTGAAGCCTTCTGATCACATCTGGGCTGCGGGGAGAACAGGGCTCCCGGGAAGAGCTCCCCACTCTGGGGCTGAGGTGTCTTGTTATGTGCACGAGCCCTCAGTCTTGGTACTGGTGACGCTGGGAGAGGGCGCTGGTGGCAGGCAGTGCGGGGGGGGGGGCTGGCAGCATCCCTGCCCTCACTTCCCCAGAGTAACCGCCAGAGAGGCCTCCAGATGCCAAATGTCCCCTGGGTGCAGAATCAGCCCTGGCTCACGCGCCCCGAGGTAGAACCCACCCTGAAAATCTTTCTCGTGTACCTCCAGGTCCCTTCCCATGTCTCCTGGAGCTCCGAGCAAGAGTGACACTCAGGCCCCTCCTCCCGTGCGCGCAGGTCACCCCCTGACCACGGTGCGCATCCTGGCGAGTCTCAAAATCACCCACAGCTGAGTACGACCGGGCACTTTCCCACACCAGGCACTGCTCTAGTTGTGAGGACGCACAGGGAACGAGACGGAAGTAGCTTTTGGGAAGCCTCTGGCGCCTGGGAGAGTCAGCGGGCCCTGCCTCTCTCATGCCTGCGGGTTCTGCACGGCAGAGTCTCTCAAGGCTCTCAGGGCCCCAGGAAGAAGGGAGGTGTTCGGACTCGCTGTAGCTTCACTTTGCAGGGTTAGCGCTATTGTGTGGGAGCAGAGGGCACTAGAGAGGGAGGTGGGTGTGTGCCTGTTGGGGTCCAGCACCCTAGATCTGTCCTGCGAGGAGCTGTTCTGGACTATGCTCCAGCTGTGCTGCCCCTCACCTTCAGGGTGGCAGTGCACTTCTTGGGGGGGGGGAGCAGCTCACAGAGACTGGCCCTGCCCCCACATGCTCCATAGTGTTGGGGTGCGGGACCTATTGACTTCTTGGAAGTCCCTTTCTTTGAAATGACCCCAGACTTGCCAGGCCTGTCCGTTGAGGTTTCCTCTGCCAACCGAGGAACTTCCAGATGTATGGAGGTGCCAAGGTGTTGGAGAGTTCAGGGGCTGGCACCATGTCAGACCATGAGTGTCTGTGGCAGCTGCAAGACCAACCGAATGAGCTGGACTCCCAGAGGTCTATGTACAAGCGAGGACGTGCGGGACTTTCCGAGCAGCATGGAAGCCAGTGAGGGCAGGGTGTGCCCGGTTTGCTCACAGTGCAGCCCCTGGAACTAGACTAACGGCAGGTGCCCAATAACTCTGTGGCGGCCACGGTGAGGTGGGAACACCGATGGATGGAGGAGGAGTCACCTAACCCAACCACCGCACCAACTCCACTTCCCAGAGCTGCAAGTGGAGATGCATCGTGCCGGGAAGGCAGCCCCGGCACTAGCGACCACACGGCAAGCCTGACCTCTGCCATCACCCCAGCCCCACGAGGCAGATGGGGTGGCCAGCAGTGTCCTTCTCAGACCCAAGACTTAACCAGGAACAGTGGGACTGACGTGTAGGAGAGGGGGAGCAGGAGGACATCACCCAGACTAGGTGGCCGCGGCCCTCAGCCTACCAAGGCTTTACCTACAAATTGATGCCTCCCAGGCCCTGTGCAGGGGACAAGTGTCCCCCTGTAAGAAAACATCATGTGCTAAGAATCTCTGGATCTGTGCTTTTCTGACTGGTCCCGACAGTTGATGAGGAACACACGCGGCCTGGGCACTCCAGGAAAAAGCTATGGAGAGTGCACCAGGGACGCTCCCGTCGTCGCTGCTCCCCGCCCCCACAACCTGGCTGGCCTGAGGTTGCAGGCATGTCTCCACTACCCCCCCAGGTACTCTCTGTGTCTTACAGGCATCCTCTCTTGCAGGAAAACAACAACTCTGTCTACACGCACTCACAGCCCGTGAGGTGCGCAGAGCGGGGTTTCCAAGACAGCTGCATCTCCTTCACATAACGACACCACGGCAGCCCCACCAGGGGCAGGAAGGGCACTGCACCAGCTCTCAGAGCCGCCCTCTGCATTAGCTCCACTGTTGGGATAAGAAAGGGGGCCTCGGCCAGGCTCAAGCCCTCAGCTGGGGCCACAGCCAGCGCTGGACACAGAGCAAGTCAGCCAGCAGGCCCTGGCACCCTTAGCAGGCTACAGCACCCGGCCCCCCTCCCTGAGGATTTGCCTGACCACGAATGATGGTCTTCAGGGAAGAAGGCGTTTGAGGGGATAAAGGGTCGAGTCTTAAACACTCTGGTTTACTTTAATAAACAGGAGAAAAAGGTTATTTTAGGAACAACCCTTTTTTTTTAACTCCTCTGACTACGCATTTTCTGTAAGGCAGCATTTTCCATGCTTCCCAGAAGAGCTGGTCTTCAGGCTTACTGCTGGAAGCTAAGTCCACAGGACAGTTATCATAGCAAAAAGAAAAAAAAAATCAGAGTGAGCGGGGGCCCAGGGACCTCAGAGGCAGAATATGAGGCTTCACCTCTGATCTGGGGCTCAGGTACCTGGAGCCAAACCTGGAACCTTCTGTCCTCGAGCATCATTAGCAGAAGCAGGCCCTGTGGGGGTCGAAGCCGGCATTCCGCACTCGAGAATGTGCTCTGAAGAGACCCGTCATTGCTGACACCTGAAGACGTGCTTTCAGGTGATACTGCAACAGGCCCCAGGTCATCGCGAGCTAAAGACCCAGCCACATCCTGGAAACTAAACATTTTAGGCACAACTGCAGGGTGACAACACCCCTTCCCAGTCTTCTCTAGAGTCTGAGAGCAAGACTTCCTTTTATTCCTCACCAGTTTTCAGGGTTGCGAGAGACCTTCCAGTCTATGGGTGACTTTGGGTCAAGATTCTATTATTTCAGTCAGAGGAAAGAGTCTGTTCCCCTCCCACTGGCTATTTATCTTGACAGGATTTGACACCCACCTATTAAAAACAAACTGCAAGGAGAAGCACAAGTCACTTCAATGGCCCCTATGAGCTATAAGCAATAATACATCCATCCACTTGAAATCGAGTAACAAAACAAACAAGAGAACGTAATTGAAGTTACAAACAGAAGCAGCTGGCCCTTTAAAACCAGCTACTCCTTAGGCTTGTCTCAGCCCAAGCAAGCAGTAGCACACTAACCTTAAGAGGAGGCACAAACAAGATTATTCACTAAGAGGATGAAATAGACAAAAGTCACAGCGTGTACAAAGGACTCCCTTTGATTACCAACCAATTCAGTCTCTAGTCCAAAAGACTGCACCTGGGTCCTTCAACCACATATGTCCACCAGATGGCAACTGTCCCACCTTCAAACCAAGTGAAGAAACCAAGATGGTGCCATCGACCCTCCTCCAAAGGCCTAGCTCCAGCATTCTTTTCGCTTCTACTCTAAAGTGACCCAAAACAAGCAGACTCAATCGAAACAACAGCAGCACTCCAAGTTCTCCTCAGGTCTCCAGACAATCCCCAAGCTTTGCTGTTTCAAAGTTAAAGCAAGTCTCCAAGTCAGCTTACGCAGGTCACAGGTCTCTCCAGCATGCTTCCTTGGGCTCCTCACCAGCTCAGGCTGGAGATGGAAGCCCACAGAGTGGCCTCCTTCCCTGCCCTGCTGCTGCACATGGCAGCAGCAGCAGCAGCAGCAGCTCCGAGGCCTCCAGCCTCCTTGCTGTTCCTCTGTTCCCTCCCGTCTCATGGTTTCTCTCTCCCCCTGTTGCTCTCCAGCTACACTCCTTAAATCCCCTCTCTCTGTGCCCTCATGAGAAGACTTAACCTCCACCCATCAGGGCACAATGACTGCTTTTTTTTTTTTCTTTAAGAGACTAGGTCTCACTTTGTTGCCCGGGGCAGTCCTGAACCCACGGACTCAAGTGATCCCTAGCCTCAGCATCCCAGGTAGCTGGGATTACAGGTGTGTGACACCATGCCCAGCTTTTTTTTTTTTTTTTTTTTTTTTTTTTGAGACTAGGTCTCGCTATGTTGCCCAGGGTAGTCTCGAAACCATAGGAGCCTCCGCCTCCCAAATCACTGGGATTTTAGACGTGTGCCACTGCACCTAGTAATGGCTGCTATCTTAACGTAGCATTACCATGCTGGGGCCACAGCCCCCCAATTTCACCACAGCACCCCTATCACACTCACTGAACTACTAGCAGCTACCGAGGAAGGTGGTTGTAAAAATCACATTCTACCATGGGGGCAAGGCATATGATGCAAAAGAAAAAGGACAACGCCAGACCAAATTTGTGTGCACCACACAATCATGATCACACCCCCTGCACATACATACCTTTGAGGGGAAAAAACCAGAAGAAACAACGTAGACAATGACTCATAACCCACTTCAATGGCAGGAGGGTGACATACTGTTTCCAGTTCCCAAACTTTCTTTACTACCTCTTTGTTTTCACTGCATTCCTTGTGTGACTCACAGGCGAGGGCTGTGGGGACCCGCCCAGCGCCATGCTTCCCAGTGGTGTCGAGTGGTTGATCTACTGGGTGTCCTCAGGCTCATGCAGTAATGAAGCACCTTCTTCCCTGATCACTCGCTTTTTAACCTATTTAGAACTGACACCAGGGAAACGCAGGGGGCTGTCAAATCAGAGCATGGGTACCTGGATCACAGGAGTCACCATTTTTTAGAAATCTTTTTTTTTTTTTTTTTTTTTTTTTTGAGACTAGGTCTCGCTATGTTCCCTGGGGTATAGTCCCAATCCCGAGGACTCAAGCGATCCCCAGCCTCATCCTCCCAGGTAGCTGGGATTACAGGCACCACCACCACCATGCCCGGCTGTTTTTTTGAGACCAGGTCTCGCTATGTTGCCCAGGGTAGTCTCAAACCCACGAACTCAAGCGATCCCAGGCCTCTTGCCTTCCAGCACTTGGATTACAGGTGCGTGCCACCATGTCCAGTTTTTTAGACATTTCGATTTCATTTAGTTTTCAATGCATCTGCATCCAGCACATAACTCTGGTATTTTTTTTTTCTAGGTAAAAATGGTAAGTATCTACCGTCAATAGACCCACTGTATATGAGGATGCTTTTCTTACTGTATCTAATTTAACCCCTTTAAAAATAATTTTCCCCTTGTATTTTTCACAGGTGGGGCATTACACACAGAGCTGCAATTCTAATCCAGGCAGGTCCGATTCTACAGCGAGCGTTCTTTCCGCTACACCTCAAGCCTGCTCAGTACCAAAAAGAATGGAGATGGAAGAAGTAATGAGCCCAGCCCCAGAGCCACGAGTACCAGTCCACAAATACACTTAGCATGCAGAGTAATGACAGCAAGCACGAACGAAGCTAGCCTCCTTAGTACATGCGCCATTAGTAGGGATGCGAGCGGCAGGGTTAGAGTGACGGGTTAGTAACAGGCATTTAGTGCACAAACATGATCATTAAGTAGCAAAAATACTTTGGCCAATCAGGTGCCTTTTCCTTACCATTAAATATTCCAATTTCAGTTCTGACTGAATATGGCAGGTCATACATCTAAATTATTTAATGAAATGTTTAAATTAGAACACTCTTTGCTAAAATCTACTTTTAAAACAGCAAGATGTACGCTCTTCTCCTTGCGAAGCTAACAGTCCTGCTGCTTCCTAGAATATCAATCAAGAAGAGATGCAAAGTGATGCCAGAGGCCTCCATCCTCCTGAGCTGGGGCTGGTGACCAGCAGCTTGGTGCCAAGCTACCTTGGCAGCCATAATGGCCCTGAGAGCCAAGCTTCATCCCTTTCTAAGAGTAAATGCTCTAAACAGAGAATCTACTTTCAGGAATTTGCCTAATGCTCTCCAAGTGACAACAAGATGTCATAATAAAGTCTGCCTGTCCAAGGAAGTTATGCTTTTTCTTCTTGAAATACCTAATGGTTCTACCAAGAACGGTCAATGTCAGCAGGTCCCTGCATTAGAAGTTGACCTCCTGTGCAGGGTAGGGCATTTCAAGAAACTAAAGGTTACTTCTGTACCTCAAAGACAGTTATGTCTGAAATTTCTCGAGTTAGGAGAACTCATAACACAGATTTTTTTTTAAACATTGAACTAATATCTTAAAGAAAAAGTGTTTTTAACATAAAATATCACTGATCTGATAATTATAAAATAAATGACAGAGTTGTAGCAGATCAATAAGATAACTTGCTAGACTAAATGCCCCAGGTAACAGCGGTATGAAAAAACAGATATAATTCTGGTTTGGAGTCTTTCATCTAAGAAAAGATCTGGCAAGAAATTTTGGGGGTGTTGTAAGTACCAAAGAGTTACAAGGCTTGGTCTTACTTAGGGGTTAGTCACTTTGCTTGCTCTGTGCATGACTTTTTCAACCAATGGGGTAACCCCAGATTTTTGGGCAAATCACCAAGGAATTGGGATGGTGGTGTCACCCCACACCCTCCTTGGGTTTTAAACTGCGTGCTCTTGTTTCCCCCTTTGCTGTCTACAGAGCGTCTCACTCACATCAACGCTGTGAACACTGACTAAGAAGACTGCTAAAGGCTACAGGCCCGGAGGTGCTGAGCAACGTCATACACACCATGAGGGTCATCTGCTGCGCAGATGGGACCACCGGGGCAGGAGCTACTTGCACCCCACAGTGCCTTTTAAGAAGCTTGTGTGGTTTAGGAAAGCAAAATGTAAGCATGCTAGGATGCGAAGGAATTTAGTGTGGGATCTTTGGAGGAAGCTTTTTTTTTTTTGGCTTTGGGGATTTTGAAGGTCAAATTAAGAAGCTCCATGCAGTTAACTTGCACTTTAGATATAAAATTAAAAATTAAAGCTCAAGACCCAAGGGACACCATTTTCCGTGCTGACTGCAACCGAGATCCTCTTTGGTTGAATGCTGATGAGCCAATCAATGACAGTTAAATCACAGGAGAAGAGCCGACAGGCCTGTGGAAAGGCTTACTAAAAAGAAAGAATTCCTCCTTTCATCTGAGTGGTTTGGAATCTACTGACATCTACCTCTAGAGTAGGAGCACTGCAGCTCAAAATGCTTCCGACAAACACAAAGGTGGTGCCCACTACTAGAGCCTGGGGTCAAATGTCAAAAGCACAAAATGCAAAACACAGCTAAGCAGGAACTTTTGGGGCTGAGGGGCAAGCTGCTGGGGGACGTTACAGACCTTAGTCCTGGAAACCTTCCCCACCTGTGAGGGCACTAGGAAGGGCATCTATTGAGAAACAAACAAACAAACAATGTAGCTTTGTTTTTTGGTTTTGTTTTTTTAAACAAAGGCTGAGGTGTCATCAGAAAAAAGTCATTCACCATTTATAACACTTGCAAATTAGGCATTCTATGGGGGGTGGGAGTAATCAAAAGATAAGTGGTCATTGGGTACCAGGCTGGGGGGGGGTCTCCACGGGTCATTTTCAACAGAGAAGTCACCCGGTACATTTGAGGAATGAAAACACAGATGTGTTTCCGCTTCTCTGAAAATAGTTCCACTTAGAAAAATTTAAACTATGCTGTTGTAAGAAATGATTCAAAGCTCATTACCATAAAAAGCACATTTAAAAAAAAAAATCCATCCACTTCATCCTTAAATCAAATAGTAAATAAAGGCTCTTGGAGTAGATTCTTTCTAAATCATAATTTAGTAAAATGGTCATGTGCGTGCATATAACAGCACCCCATTAGGCAGCACACCAAAACCTGTGTAAACCACCAGTCAAAACAGGATTCCAGTGGAATCATGGGAAAATCCTTCCTTGAGCCACATCAGGCCCGAGACCCCTCCTGGCGCGGCATGCGATTCGGCAGGCATCATGCCTTTAAAGTTACGCCCGAAATATACTTCACTTAAGGTGAACATGTTTCCTTTGGGGGAGAAAAAAAACACTGTATAAGGAATTCACTAAGAAATGAACAAATTTTGATTTACTGGGGAAAATGTAACTACCGGTAAGCCTCAGACACATCAGGAAACTCCAACTCGTGGTGGGCAGTTGGAGGGGCCAGGTAGCAAACGTCTCGGGCTGGGTTAGCCCCGTGGTCTCCGGAACTGCCCACCTCCCCTGACTTAGCCCCAAACAGCCAGAGGGTTTAGGTAAGGGACACAGGCTGTGGGTGGGCCTGGCCCTGCGGGGACCCGTCTCCTGAGCCCTGTTCGACCTCAAAGGGGCGGGCAGCCCCTAGCAGGGCCGTGTGGAGCCAAACCGCGAGCGGCGCCGACTTACCCGTGACTATTTTGGAGGCGGTGGGCGCTGCGTTGGCGAGGCTGCCGTCGACTGCAGCGTGGGCGCCGGGAGGATGCGGGGGCGGGGGCACGCTGGGCCGGTTCCTGGGCTTCGGTACTGGTCTCGGTCTCGGTAAGGTTCCAGTATGTGGCTGCGCAGTCTCAGGGTTACTCGCCGCCTGGGCCTGCGAGGCGGCCAGGCCCGGGTTCTGCTTCCCTAAGGGTGGAGTGCTGGGGGGCGTGGGGGTCTGGGGCGGCGTGTGGGCCGACAGCTCCAGTCCGGGCTCACTGGGCGGGCCCTGGCTCCCCGGCTTGCCCTGCCCGGGTGGCGTGGCCTGCGTCGGGGGCTGCGGCGGCGGGTGGTTGGGCGCCTGGATGGGAGGCTGGCTGCTGGAGTACCTCCGGGGGCCCGAGACCTGGGAGGGTGCGCCAGGCTGGCCGGGGTGCTGAGTGGGTGGAGAAGGGCTTCGGGTGGCAGGTTTCGGTGACAGGCTGGGGGGATGCTGAGATGTCACAGGAGAGCTCTGGCCCCCGGGGTGGCCCGGCGGTGGGTTCCCGGGTTTCGGGGGTGCTGGAGCAGGTTTCTTAACAGCTACATAAAGGGGGAAAATGCCTTTCAGTAAGAACAGCATGGTGATGGCCAAGGCCCTGCTCCCGGCAAGGAGCCATGCTGATGTCACCTGCCCATCCCTCGCAACACTGAGGCTGGGTCACCTCTGTGGGCTTCCTCCCGCAGACCCACAGTCAGGCCTGGTTGTGAGAAAAAGGCCTGACAGATGCAAACTGAGCCACTATCTTCAAAGGCCCCTAAACGCCAGGGCCTCAAGAAAACAAGGGATGTTTGAGAGACTGCCACAGACCACAGAAGGATCCATGGAGACGTGGTGACTAAATACCAGTGCTGTCCTGACAGGAGCCAGCCTGCCACAGAAATGCCAAGTGGAGAAAAACGGGTAAGGTCAGACAATACACGCCGTCTAGGTAGGAGCGATGGATCAGCTGTGACAATTGTGCCTTGGTGAGAAAGGTTGGGGAGGACCCAGGGGGAGGTATGTGGGACTCTCAGCACTATCTTTGCCACGCTTCTGAAAATCACCCCAAATCCAAGTTTTGTTTTGTTGTTTTAAATTCATTCCTTTCATGACATGTTAACTTTCCAAAGTTCAGTAAGAAAAAACTTGGTGACCAGTGGCAGTCCCACCTACACAGAATGGCTTCTGTGACCCCACTGGTCAGCCCACCCATCTTCTCTTACCACCCGAGGGCGTGGGGTGAAATGGAGACAAGCAGGAAGAGTTGGGGCAACCCAGGCACGACTGGTCTGCCTAAGACACCATGGCCTCTTGTCCTGAGCCAGGCTCTCAGAGGGCTTGGCTTTTTCAGAACAAATTTTGCCAATTCCGGAATAATTTGAATGAACATATTCTAGATACAAACATCACTAAATCCAGCAGACCACTGCAGAATAACTGCTTGACGTCAAGATGAACCATATCACTCTCCTATACCATCTGAGACCAGTGTCTCTCAGGGGGGAATTAGTTGTCAGGACAATGTGGTCCTGAGGAGAGCAGGATGGAAACCAGCGAACCTAGGGCCTGCTCTGGGGTTGGGGGGGCAGAGGGGAGTGGGGGGTGGGAAGGAGGGAGTAATCATTTCCAAGTCCCGCTGAGATCTCACTACTCCCCCAAGCGGGGAAAGGGAAGGGAAGGGAAGAAGGTATATGTGCCCTTCACCAGACTTGTCACCAGCGCCAAGTTAGGCCCTTTCTGTAAACTGCCTCATTTATGCCTCAGGCTCGCCTTTCACATGCACTGTCATGTCCACTTTGTGCTGGGGAAAGCTCAGGTACAGAAGTCCAGTGTGCAAGGTCATATGCTAGTGAGTACAGAACAGACTCACACCGTGTGTGTCCAGGGCACTCCTGGGGGTCCTTTCTCTTCCTCCTCCTGACACTGTTCCCCAGGCCCAGAGCTCAGGCATGAAGGGCATAAAGTCAGGTTTGCTGTGCTGTATGTACCTCAAAAGACACTTTCCACAGAAACACCTACCGGCTGACACAGAAACACCTACCGACTGACACAGGGAAGAACCTCAGGAACCTCAGTGGTGCTCTGGTTACCAGAAAGAACCCGACAACATGTTTCCCTCAGCCTTCTGTTCAAAACAATGCTAAGTGTGCATTTATCTGGAGTAACAGATCACTCCTGACCGTAAGGGTGCAGGGGAACTGGGAGAGAGGCACAAGAGTAATGATGGGGCCGTCCCCTCCCAGATCCCCATTATCTTGCATCATCAGGGACAGGCCTCCTCCTGAGGCTTCCACAGCAGGAGCGCAGCCACAGGGAGACAGGAGGGAAGTGAAAGAGGGAGGGAAAGGCTGTTTTGCAGTGTTGCCCCTAAAGCCAACAGCTGAGGAACTGAGATCTATGAAGAGAAAAGACCTAGTTCTTCGGGGTTTGGGAGCCTCTCATGGGGCCACCTCATCAAGGCGTTCAGAGCAATCCTGCCCAGACCTGGTATCCAGCAGGCACTGAGCTCAGGCCAGACTCCGGGGGAGCCCCAACTGTCCGGTGCAGAGCTGCTGCTTGTTCCTGGGTGCACCCGCTCCCAGCCCTTCTCCAGCAGCAGCTCTCTGCAGGCGCCGGCTGCAGAGCCCCCGCTGTGTGGCCCTGCCTGCGCCTCGACAGCAACCACGTTACTCATGTCAGAATACTTTTTCTTTTTTTCTTGAGACTCACTATGTTGCCCAGGGTAGTCCCAATCCTGCAGACTCAAGTGATCCCCAGCCTCAGCCTCCCAGGTAGTTAGGATTACAGGTGCCCGCTACCACACCCGGCTGATTTTTCAAGATCAAGTCTTGCTATGTTGCCCAGGGTAATCTCAAACTCATGAACGCAAACGATCCCTGGCCTCTTGCCTCCCAGCGCTTGGATTACAGGCGTGCCACCACACCCAGCTTAGAATGTTTTTTCTAAGCAGTTGTCAGGACTAGACAGTCATTCTTCCAAATAACTGGAGGGTTTTCAGTGACAGGACTTATTCTGTGTGTGTGTGCTTTTTTTGAGGCTAGATCTCGCTATGTTGCCCAGGGAACTGCAGACTCTTGTTGTCTGGGGTACCCCAGACTCAAGCAATCCCCAGCCTCAGCCTCCCAGGTAGCTGGGATTACAGGCACATACCACCATGCCCAACTATGTCTTGAGACAAGGTCTTGCTATGTTGCCCCGGGCGTGTCTTGAACCCGTGGACTCAAGAGATTCCCAGTCTCAGCCTCCAGTTCTAGGCTGGGATTAAAGCCGTGCGCTACCGTGGCTGGCTAAGGACTTATTAAGGACTTATTCTTATTCCAAAGAAGATGATGAAAAGATATGAATTCAGAACAACTGGATTATTGGTTTGTGTTTTGTTTGTGCTACTGAGTTGTGTTGAGTTCCCTATACATTTTGAACATTAACTTCTTACTTTGATGGTGTTGATCTTTTTTGCAGTGTCTACAAATATTTGATCACCAGCAGTGTGGGACTCTATATTAATACCGGGACAGAAAGAAAACACTGCTGAAAAATGGGGTTATAGTCTGAAGGTTCACTAATAGCATTATATCAGTGCTGGTTTCCTGATTTTAAGAATAGCTCTTTAGGTGTTAACATTAGGAGAAGCCAAGGGAGGATCACAAAGCTTCTCTACTATCGCTGCAACTTCTCCTGTAAGTCTAAAATGATGCTGCATTAAATTTTTAATTAAAAATAGAAACCAGATGTAGTCTTTGCTACATACAGAATGTACTTGCTATAATAAACCCCTGCTTCTAGAACTACCTAAAATATAAGACTTTTTACCATAAGGATCATCTGTAGGCTAATAAAAGCAGTTGTGACACAAGGCATCTTGGTTCACTTTACTTCAGCTGACTTTGAAAACATCGTCACTGCACCATGTCCCTTTCCCAAGCAGGGCTCTCTGTCTTATTATGACAGATACTCTGGGTCAGATAATCCTCCCCTGTGCACTGCAGTCCTGAGCATTGCAGTGTGTTCCCAGCACCACTGGCCTCTACACTAGATGCCGATGGCCCTGAGCCTCCCCAGCTGTGATAACCAAAATATGTTCTGGGTTGGCAGGGAATATATCATCCATGATATCACCTCAAATCTGTTAAAATGGTTATTATTTAAAAAAAAAGACAAAAAGAGCTGGCAAAGATGTGGAGGAATTGAAGCCTGTGTGAACTGCTGATGGGAAATTGGTACAGGCATTATGGAAAATAACATGTAGGCTCTGCCAAACATCAAAAATAGAACTTCCATTTGCTCTGGCAATCCCACTTCTGGGCATTTACCTAGAAGAAGTGAAGTCAGGACCTCAAAGCGAGAGTCACACTCCCCTACTCATTGCAGCACTATGGAAACAGCCAAATGTCCGTCAACAGATGACAGGATGAAGAAAAATTCCCTATTTATACAATAGAATATTTAGTCTCTAATAAGAAGAAAATTCTACTATGTGATGATATCATCAACCTTATTGTAAACAAGTAGGAATAGGTAAAATAAGGCAGGCACAAAGGGAAAAGTCCTGCAGGATTTCCCTTACATGTGGTCTCTGAAATAGACTCAGGGAATCAGAGAGTGGGAACGTGGTTGTCGGTGCCGAGAGGAGAGAGCAGCACTGAGGTGACAAAGAGCTGCTGATCAGCTGGCATCAAGCTTCAGTCATGCAAGACGAATGTTCTAGGGATCTGCTGTGGAACACTGAGCCTACAGCATCAATGTGCACCCATACTTAAATAATACCGTAGTGGTCACTTAAACACTGAAGAGGGTAGATCATGCTAGGTGTTCTTACCACAATACAATTTTAAAATGAAAAGAACTAATGAACTACATGAAGACATGGGTCGGAATGTTCTGGAGAAGAAAATGGGTGAGGAAGCTCTGAGGAGGGAACGGGCCCAGGTGGCCCATGGCAGGGGAGTGGGGGAGGGATCTGCATGGCAGCTATAGGTGAGCATCAGTCAAAAGAGGCTGAGTCTGCTTTGTGTTTGAGTGGGCACCGACAAACAACAGATGATCATCATCAGGAAACCCTGGTTCCCAGCCAGAGGGCGCAGAACCTGGCTGGGGCAGAGACCTCAGTGGCCCTAAACAGAGTGAGGGCTAGAAGTTGCAGATTTCTGGAGAACTGTCTCCTGCTTTTTTTTTTTTTTTTGAGGCTAGGTCTCACTATATTGCCCAGGGTAGTCCCGATCCCATGGACTCAAGCGATCCCCAGCCTCAGCCTCCCAGATAACTGGGATTACAGGCACCCACCACCACACCCGGCTGTTTTTTTGAGACCAGGGCTCGCTATGTTGCCTGGGGTAGTCTCTAACCTGTGAACTCAAGTGATCCCTCTCTTGCCTCCCAGTGCTTGGATTCCAGGAGTGCGCCACCGCGCCTGGCTTCTGGTTTGTTAAGCTTTGTATCTGAGCATATTCTCAAATGTCTGTGTTTCCACTCTCCATTCCTTATCCTTTCTCTTGAATACTCTTTCCTGCTGGCCATTTTCCTGCTGGTCATTTTATAGCAGAGGTGGAAACAATCTGTTCAGAGCCTTGCAGACTGAATCCCTTCCCAGGGCCATGCAGTGATGGCGACTACTTACCTCGGCGCAGAGTGTGAGGGCTGGGGCCAGCGGAGTTGTGTCCTGGGCCGACAGAGAGCTGATGGGAGCCGGTGGCAGGTTGGGCCTGGCTTGGCCCAGGGGCCATCTGACTGCTGCTTCTCCCTGTTGCTGGTGCGGCTGCAGCTGCAGCATCCTTGGGTTTTGGAGGACTAAGGGGAGTAGAAGTCAAGTTAGGGGCTAGGCACTCCCAGCTAGAAATGCTAAGCGCACTCTAAAACAGAAGGTTCACCCAGGGTTTTCACCTCTGTAAGGAAGGAGGTGATCTGAAATTTTAAAGAATTCAGTCTGGATCCACAAGGCTCATAGATCTATTCGATACTGCACAGGATTCCATATTTATGCGATTGCATCAAGACTGAATCAGATTCTCCCCCATCTACTCTGCCCCTCACACAGGAGACCCTTTCACAGCAGCCGACGGGAGCTTCAAGCTCCAGACTGCTTGCACTTAAACTGGGCAGTATTTACAGAGATACAAAGGGGCTCTGAGACTTCAAAAGAATATGACTTTGACATTAACACTGTATGAAGCTAAGCAAAAGCTAAGGCAGAACCCCAGTACTCTAAATTACAATCCACAATTTGGACTTGAGGGAGGCTGAATGGTCACTCAAAGTCCCGCTAGTCCACAGCACAGTCTGGGACCCAGACGTCTGATTCCGGGCCCAGAATGCTCACCTTTACAGAATTTCACCAGCATGTTTGTCAGTCACCAAAGAATGCACCGTATTAGTGAAACAGACACAAAATAGCTACAGAACATAGAACGCTAAGTAAATGGACGACTGACATTCCATTGTGTGTGTCATCCCCTCCCCCCCCAAACCCTGGTAGTGAAGACTGTCTTAAAAAATTATTCAGTCTTGAGTAAACAAATGGTGTGCTACAGGAAAACGAAAATGTGAGTTCGCTAATACTTTTTTCCTCAAACAACAAGTGAAACAAACACATGTATGGAGCAACTCACAGACCGACAGGGAGTTAACAATGGAGAATGAAGCCGTAGGAAGTCGGCAGTCTCACTTGTAACTGCAAAGTGAATGTCCCTGGATTATGTGAATAAATGGGAATGCAGGAACGCCCAAAGCTAGGGAAATTCAGCTGTGAGGACTTGTGAGATTCTTATCTCATAAGATCTCAGTTCCCACCATCCCCTACCCCCCAACAGCCATGGGCACTCCCTCCCCAGCCAAAGGATGAGCAGATGAGGGTATTTTCCCAAGTCAAATCCATCTCTGTGCATGGCAAAACATGGTTAAACAGGCTCTCCTTGTTTTGTGCATTTATTTTACTTTGTAGATGATCGGTACGTGCTTTACAGACAGCTGGAGTAGAGCAAATGGCCATCAAAACTGCAGCAACTACTCTGTAGAGGGCTCATCTAACTACTCTGTAGAGGGCTCATCTTTTACAGCGGCTACCAGTTTAGAGCCACTCAAGTGGTCATCTGCCCAGCTCAGTGTGCAAGAGGGAATGAATGAACATTCAATTAAACTCTCCAGTTCAAAGATACTTTTTCTTAAAGACACTAGGTATCTGCAGTCCACTCCAGGTGGTTAGTCAACAGGTTAAGCAACAAAAAAGCCTGTTTAGAAAATCTACCTTCAGCATCTCATCTTCTCTCATCCACATGTATCAGCTCCCCTGCAAGGGGAGGCAGGGGTGGGGGGTGAATTCAGTCAC
This sequence comes from Uropsilus gracilis, assembly GCA_004024945.1. Classification (NCBI taxonomy): domain Eukaryota; kingdom Metazoa; phylum Chordata; class Mammalia; order Eulipotyphla; family Talpidae; genus Uropsilus; species Uropsilus gracilis. The sequence continues at coordinate 110,453 of PVHY01002413.1, read as the reverse complement.
CTAGGGCATCTAGTACCTGTTAGTCACAGGTAAATCTGAGCAAATGGATGAGTGATGGGTGAGTGGCTAAGCATGAGAGTGAGTGGATGGACACCAGGAGTACTGTGGCCTAACTAACTTGCTACACTCAAGTATTTACTAGTTAGCATATGGGGGACGACAAGCAAATGGCACAGCAACGCTGAAGATGGCACGGGCCAGGTCAGAAGTTCAGGACACTGCTAGACACCATTGGCTTTCAGCTTCCAGCACCAAAGCAGTATGCAAAAGAAAGCAGACAAATGTTGCTTTCTTTTGAAAACAAGAAGGAAGCAAGCAATTTGCAGTCTTTTGGTCCATTCTCTGCCAACTGGAGGAGTGAAGACAAATCTGGTTCACACTCTACCAAGTAATTCTTTCGGTGTGGACACCACACCCACAGGCCAGCACCTATGAGAAGGCTGGGGTGCCAGCAGGCACTGTCAGCAGAAAGCGGCCTCCTTACCTGCCATCGCCCGGGCTCGGCCCCTGCTCCAGCGTGACCACAGAGCTGGGAACAGTCCCCCCCCCTGCGCTGCTTTCAGCCCTAGCGCTCTGGGGAGGCGGCTCTGAGCCCGCTGGAGCCAAGGTGCTGCCATCTGTGGGCGGGAGTGGCGGCTGGAAAGCGGGGGACAGGTGCTTTCTATTTAGAGTGCCACCCCGCCGGTGGGGCTGGAAGTCCATAAGCTTCACACCAAAGCTACACAGAGAGAAGAAACAGTCAACACACCATGCAAGCCAACTGTTAAGCCAGAAGCCCCTCGGGCCACACGTGTTAGCACCCACACACGGTAGCCTCCCACGCCGCCCAGCATGCAGTGAGGCAGCGAAGACCAGTTACTGGTCAATCCTGTCACCAGGGCAGGCAGTTCAACTTGGCTTTGAACAGAGGGGCTCGAGGGCCCTGGAACTGACCAATGTTCTTTCTCAGCGTGGGTATGAGCAGCTGAAAGCAAACAGGCAGCCCTGTCTGACCAACATGGTGCCAGCCTGTTTATTTCCATGCCCATCATTTGCCTCAACTATGTGCATCTGGGGAACAAGGAGAAGCTGGGTCCAGAGGTCCTCCCAGTATATGTGAGGCCATCACACCCTGCTGGCTTTCAAGCTGGGAAGTGGACAAATGTGTGTGTGTGTTGTGTGTACATGTGTACAGAGAACAGATCTGAAAGTCTCCATAAGACTGAAAACGTGCCATGGCTTCTGGGAAGGAGATGGCAGCCGGCGGGAGGCTGGCTTAGAAGGAAGACTCACTTTTCACATAAGTCCACTGCTGCATGAACTTTAAAACTTTTCAGTTCCAAAATTGAAATACTGCTTGGCTCCCCAAGTTCATATTTTGTGGGTAAGCTGGGGGCAGGAGGGGAGAAGCCCCCCAGGCAGGTAAAGGAGAATTGCCCACCATGTGCCAAGCAGAGTCATGAAGTTGCAGCACAGCACAGAAGACTGCTCGGGGCTGTCACTGTGAGGACCCTGTGTGTGTGGGAAGGGGGCTGAGAGAAGTGAGGCTTCTCCACATAACAAATGGAGATTTCAGGATGACAGAACAGGAAAGCATTTTCCTTTGTTATGGGTTAAAACAAAAACAAAATCTAAGGTTGGCCAAGTAAAACAAGAGCTTGTGGCTTAGTTTTAATGTGAAACTATTTCCAGTGATGTTATGAGATGTATGCAGGAAAAGCAGGGGACTTCATCACACGGCCTCGCTTTCTCTCTCAGAGTCTCAGTGAATACGTGGCTTTGCATCACACACAGCCGACAGTTGCCCAAGGCACAGATCACAGGTTGCCGCAGTAACCACTGGAACCCTGCAGTTTTCCGTGGAACATGGTACAGAGGCTGCTGTCTCTCGCAGAGCCCTGCACAGCCATCCGTCTTCTTCCAGGATTGGCCAACACTCACCAATTCAGTGGCTGGCTTCCACAGAGGGGCCACGTTACACCAAAAAGGTCTCTTTAAACACCTGGTGGCACAACTCACCAGGCAGAGGGCTGCTCCCACGGTCACTCCTGGACACAAGTCCAGCATGTAACCTGTCTGCCCCTTTCTCTCCAGTTGCCCTGATCAAAAATACTTGGGGGAGACTGCACGGTGTGTGTGAGATGCTTTTCCACTGTAGGGCTTATCACGGGCCATCAAGCAAAGCTTGAACGCACAGGGTAGGGCTGTGAACTGGCAAGCTGCACACCGACTTGGCGGTCAGCTAACTCTCTGGAATGAGCTGGAGCAGACATTCTGAAACTTTCTGGGTCCTCTGGCGTGGGTGTGCTGGGGACACTCAAGACTGCAGGGACACTGTGGCAGCACCACAGGCCGAGGGTCGAACAGCACCTCTGTGTGGTATCTGCAGCTGATCTGAAGGCAAACGTACCTCTCCTTCTTCACCAAGTCCCCCTCCATCACCGCCATGCTGGCTGGCCGCTTCCTCTCCAGGGTCCCCGAGTCAGAGTCATTTCCAGTGAGGGGCGAGTGATTGGAATTTGGGGTGGCAAGAGGTACGAATGCTTCGGATACATTAAATTCCACCTCTGTCAGAAGAAACAGACACATATGACACTGGCAGGATGGGGGCTGAGGAGCTTTGCACCCTCGACTGAAAAGGAATCGCACTCTTCAGGCCATAAGCCTCGGTCACAAGGGCTCTCACCCTCCTATCAGACGAGGGGGAGGTGAAACAAGAAGACCAGAGCTGGTGGGGGGTTGAGCCAGAAATGATGCAATACCTCTGCTTTCTTTCTGTAAACTAGAAAGCATGGCCCACAGAAGAGGATCATTATTTGAGTTGTAAAAAGAGAGCGGTATTTACAGTGCAATATAAAAAAGGAAATAAAAGGCAACATCCACTCTAGATAGTCTACAGGCGTTTTCACAAGACTGGTTTTCGCAAAGGAAATCTTAGGCAGGACACCAGCATTTCACTCATCCACCACAAAGCTACTGAGCGGCCTACGCGAATGAGGCCTGACTCTGAGAGGGGCCCTGGGTCATGCCCACACTTCAGCAGACGCGGCAGCACAGCTTCTCTGGGCAAAGCGGGCAGGAGTTCCAGACTCCCAACACTTGCCCAGTCATTATAGCCAGAGTGGGCCAGGACTGCCAAGCCCTTGAAAACCCAGCACCCACAGGATGAAACCCTCATCCTCAGGCCTTCACACGCTGGCCCGAGCCTCACCTTTGCATGGATCCAGCTATCTTCCTACAAAAACGGCCACCTCTCTCTAAAGCAGTCCCTGGCTCTGTGTGTCCGGCATTTGAGCTGGTCAAAGCAACCCCCCTCACCTATCCTCCTGACTGGCCACATATCCCAGGGCTTGTGGCCTTCCCCAGTGGCCTGAGCACCTCCAGGAGCAAACAGCAGGTCTCAGAGGCAAACATGTAGCACCTGCAGGGTGTTTACTAGACACTGGCTGCAGGGTTGACTCCAGCGCTAAATGAGACAAAGTAAAATGCAGAGAGTGTGCCATCATGTCAGTGCGTGAGTGCAAAGCATCTGGCAAGAAACCTGAAAAAGTGAGACCAATTAAATTATGAAGACATTCCTGGTATATTTCCTTCTTTCCCAAATGCTGTTAGGGAACATGAAGCTGTGAGCTGCGGCCGCCAGTGTGCCTGCAGAAGGCCTTACATACCTTCAGGGAAGAACCAGTCCGCGTGCTGGATGATGGGCTCGATCACAGCGACCACGTGCACGGAGGTGGCTGCAGCCATCTCAGCCAGTGTTCTGCAAGGGAAGAGGGCGGATGAAGTCTGAGGCAGCCTTGAGGGTCTGCAGGCTGGATCAGGGCAAGTCAATTCTTCTGAGAATGTAAAATAGTATCTAGGCTCAAATTCAAATGTTAAATCCATGAGGCCCTGGCCTCTAAGCATGGCAGGACCAGCAGAGAAAAAGAACTGCCAGTCAGGAGGGTGTGAGAGCTGGGCTGTGGATGCTGGGGTGGGAAGCTGGCCTGAAGCCGTGCTCCCTGTGGTTGGCATCTTCCCCAACTCAAGAGCCCACATCCAGCTTTGCTTCTAATGTTCCCAAGAGCCAGTCAGTGCACCTCCTGCTGTGACCCAAACCCAAGCCCCCGTGTACAGGCGCTCACACAGTCAGCGCGGATGGGGAGTGTCCCAGGTGTGTGTTAGGGAGTTAAGATAAACAGGACTCATTTCCCCTGGCGGCTGCTCAGAACAGCACATGGAGGCTGAGGTCCAGCTTCCAGAGCGTCAGGTTCTCCACCTTGTTGAGTCGTCCCAGCACAGGAGCTGTCATGATGCCTGAGCTACAGATGGGACCCCGGGTTCCTAAGAAGCTGGATCCCAGGACTGACTATCCCAAACCCAACTCCTTGCGATTTTCATTCTGTTCTCGTCTCACCAGGAGAAATGTTTTCACCCCAATTTCCAGGCAAGGTTCTAGCTGCTCTCAATCCCCAGCCTGCAATGTCTACTCTGCCTGCAGATGGTCCTACTCACCCTTCCTCCCTCACAGCTTCTGGGAGCACTTGCCATCCTGTGTGGGCTGCAGGGGACCTGTCATCTCAAGTTCTTTGTCTACTTTGTTGTTCAACAAGGCGCTATTTGTTTGTCAACTGAGCTGTAAATTTCTTTTCAGCTATTCTGGGTATTTCTGGATAACTTCCTAGTTGTGAATGGCTTTTCTTAGGGAACTTTCTGACACAGTTTGTGGTTACTATAGAATCAAAAACTATTTAATTGGTAAATTAAATAGTTTTCTTTCTTTTTTTGAGACTAGGTCTCCCTATGTTGCCCGAAGTAGTTCCAATCCTGCAGACTCAGTGATTCCCAATCTCAGCCTCCCAGGTAGTTGGGATTACAGGCACATGTGGCTGCTTTTTTGAGACCAGGTCTCGCTATGTTGCCCAGGGTAGTCGCGAACCCACAAACTCAAATGATCCCAGACCTCTTGTCTCCCAGTGCTTGGATTACAGGTACACACCACCGCACCCAGGCTTATTTTTTGAAACTAGGTCTCGCTATGTTGCCTGGGGTAGTCTCAAACCCACAGAACTCAAGCGATTCCTAGCCTCAGCCTCCCAAGGCTGGGATTAAAGGTGCACACCACCATGTCTGGAAAATTTATTTCTTGCATTGCTTTTAGGTTTAGAAAATTATCCCCTATTCAATATATAGAAGCTAATAAGTATTTACCTGCCAGGTTTATGGTGTTAATTTTTACATATAATCTTTGGTCTACCTGGAAATTGGTTGCTATAAAATTGACATATGTAATTAACTTTGTATATGTACTTATCTTTAATTTTTCTTTATGATATGGATCTGTTTTTAAAAATCTTATAAATACTTTCTGAAACAAGATTGGGCATACATAAATCAATGACTGAATGAAAACTTTTGGTTAAGAAATTCACCACACTTTTTTTTTGTGTGTGTGACTAAGTCTCACTATTTTTGTCCGTGGAACTGCAGGCTCAGACCGCCTGGGGTATCACAGACTCAAGCGATCCCGAGACTCAGCTTCCCAGGTAGCTGGAATTACAGGCGCGCGCCACCATAACCAGCTATTTTTTGGGACTAGGTCTTGCTATGTTGCCCCGAGTGCGACTCGAACCACAATCCCCAGCTCCAGCTGCTTCATAGGCTGAAGCTTACAGGCATGTACCACCGTGCCTGGCTTCACCACACTTTTTAATGAGACTTCAGTCCCTCATTATACTAGGAAGTTGAGCAGCATTGACAACAGGCAAGTGGTGAAGGCTAAGGACATGGCCCCCATGGCCAGCACCTGGGCTGCCCCCACTTCCCTATGCAAAGCCTGAGGCAAGCGGCTTGTCTTCCCTATGCCTCATCTATAAAACGGAGACAACAGTACCGACTTCACAAGGTCGTTTCTGTGAGGATTAAATAGGACAATCACATGACCACTGACAAAGTAAACGCCAACACTAGAGATGTGCTAGAAACTTCCCAGGGTCTCCCTGATCTCCTCCTCAATGCCAACAAGTGTCTTTAACCTTAAACTTCCTTAAAGCAACTTGATCAAGTAAATTTTCTACTTAGAAACACTGATGACTCTTCCATGAGCCATAAAATAAGTTTTCAAACACCCCAGCAAGACACACATGACCCTTGGTGACCTGATTCTGCCTGTCTCACGGCCCCGTGTTCATATCACAGGAGACCAGGCGACCTCCAGAAACATGCCCACCATATCTTTGCTCGTTTGGGTCCATCACGACTCAGCAAGATACAGCTCGGGTACCATTTCTGACACCAGGCTTCTTAGCCTGAATGATGTCCTTCCAACAAGCACCATGAGCTTCACACTTTATGATGTCCATGACATCACAGCCATGCGTGCAGCACTTTCGCTGGACGGTCACCATTCACCTGTCTGCCAGCAGCGGGGGCCTTGAAGGATAGCATCTCATATACTCTGTGTGATTAGCACCTGGGACAGGCCCCGGATCACAGTGGTGTTTGGGAATGTGGGCTAAATGGCAAGGTCACTTCAGAGCACTCATAAGCACATCTTACCCCAGAATGTGTCTTTTGTGTATTTTTCCCAGCAGGTGGAAAGAAGAAATTGAAATAACACATTATGGTGAAAGACTACTTACCCTTCATTTTTGGCCCATAACAAATTAGGGCCCAACACGATTGCAATGTTGCTGGGAGTCATTTTATTAACGTCGCTCGTCTGAGCAAGCTTGGCAAGAAACTTGATTAAATACCTAGGGAATAAAGACAAGGGAAAGTGTTGACTCTGAAATAACTGTAGGAATGTTACTGGCATGCCCAGTGCTCAGTCCCAGGCACTACCTGCAGTATTATTAAGTCAGAATGATGCACTTTAAGCATTTCACAGATTCCATGTGTTCTTTGTTTCAGGAAAGACTAACTTAGGACTAGGAAGAGGAAAATAGGCCAAATTAAATCCCAATGATTCAATCTCCACTTGCTGCTGTATATACTCGAATTCTCCTTTATGCCCTAGTCTAGCCAATGTGAAAAGCAGTTGGCGCAATATGTTTTTAGTAAAAGAATATTATGTGAATGGATATATTACATAAATGCAACAATATCTAAAAATTCTCTATTTTGTAATATGAAAATATCCAATGTATCATATAAACTCTCTAATATATAAGTACAGCCCTCTAAAAGCAAAAAATGAAGAAAAACTTTCAATAGGGACCTGGCTAGGCTAAACAAACTAATATAAATATATATTATATGTATGATATATATATATATATATATATACATATATATGTCTATCACAGTGAAAAAAACCTGCCAAGATGTATATTAAGCAGAAAGAGGCAAAAAAGAGAATGATATCTACTCCCACTTTGCTTTAAAAAAAAATAGGGTGTGAGATAGAAAAAAGTGTGCATAAATGTGTATGTGTGTATATGCTTGTAGAGTCATGTGTTGCTTAGTGATGGGGACACGTTCTGGGAAATGTCTCACTAGGCAATTTCATCACTGCGAACATCACAGAGTGTAATCCCACAAACCAAGATGATACAGCCCACCCCATGCTTCAGCTCCACAAGCCAGCCTGTCAGGACCTCCACGGAACGGGCAGCCTGTTGTTGACAGACCACCAAGCAACGCCTGACTGTGCATGCATGACCTCTTCGCGAAGAAGCTGTTTAAGAGGCTGAAAATGTTCTGCATGTCTCAGGAGAGAGGCACTAGGTAGCTGGGAGATACAAACAGGCCAGAGATTTTTTATTGTAAACCTTTTGAATTTCCACTCATGAGAATGCACTCTCTATTGGTTAGTTGAAATTAAAAAGAGCAAAATAAAATAAAAGGTTAAATCCCAACATCTCAGGAACTGAAACTTGGTCCATAAGACCAGGACCAGGTGAAGGGTGTCTGCCATTCCAGACTGGCGTGTTCAGTGAAGCAGAGATGGTCTAAGGCATGAAAAAGGAACATTCGGCTTAGCCTAGCAATAAAGCCCAATTTCACTGTCAATGGGAATTTGAAGGCCAGGCAGCATGCCAGGTATTTCACCATTGACGGGCTTATGGTTTTAGACCTTACAAAATTTTCTCTGGTTTTTGAATAGTCGCTCGAAAGCTGGAGCTCTCTTTTCCCTCTTCTCCCTGTGCTTCTTCAAAATTACATCTTAAGCCAAAGAGACAATATAGGCTAATTTTAGAAATGGGTTCCATGGTCAATTTTCATAGAAACGTAACTACTCTGCGAAGTAACATATAATTTCCATTTTCAGGAATCTTAAGAGGATGATTCATGCTCTATTTAAAATAAATTATGTGAAAGTTGCCACAGAAAAGCACAACTACAGACTTGCTTTTGCCTTTTACAAACTGGGTGATTTAGACTTCAAATCTAACATCATCAGCTAACCTTCTCACAAGAATTCTTCCCCTCATACCTGCAGTGGTAAACGATGAGGCGACTTAGGAGGACAGATGCGAAGCTGACGCCTCAAGTTCATCATTTGTTGTTTCACACCAAACCCCAGCCCCAGCCACCCCAAATCACTCTGCAGAGCTTGTCTCACAGGTCCCAGGCCTGCCTGGACTGAGTGCCTCCCACGTGGGGGTTCAACCTGTCTTGACTCCAGCGTCGCTATTGCACGGAGATTGGCTCTGCAGAGTGGCGATCCCACCTACCTAAAGTTAACAAAATTTTGTGGTGGCAGCTTCTGACATATTCTCCACAAATCTTGAAGTTTCTTGTCTTGATCCTGCACGCTAAGAACAAAAAAGATGCGAATCATGACCAGTTATTACCACGTGTAGTAATAATGCCTGCACTATTGTACTACGTTAACACAGGTCAGGTGCCGCCATCAACAGAGGAAATCACAGTTGGAAAACAGCACAGATTTTGGAAATATACAGATGTGGAGTCAGATATCAACAAGCCTGAGCCATGAGTTGATCTGGCCAAGATTCACTCCCTCGATGTGCAAGACTGGGATAAGAATGTGGACTCTGCCAGGGATAGTGGGGTTCCCATGGCAACAGTATGCAGAGTTCCTGCCCAGGCCAATTCTTGGCACACAGGGCGAGACACTCCAAGAACTTGCCTGGGAAGTGTGCATATGCACATGTGTTTGTGGAGCCCAGAGCTGTTGGCCTGAGTGCAGTCCAGCCGGAGATGAGCTTGCTGAGCTCTGGCACCCACACCCTGATCCTTCCTCCCCTCTTGTCTACCCCTTGTCCCAAAGCTCGAGGCCAAGCAACTGGACTATGCACTGTGGGGCTATACTTCCTATTCAAGAAACACTTAGTGACAATTATGAGCAAAACAAAAGGGCATTTCTGCTGTGAAGCAATGCCAGGAGCCCTTCTGCTTTACAGTTTTAATGTGCAAACTTCCAAAAGGACCAGATTCAGGCCCACAGAGCAGGGCCAGCTCTGCTCAGACGTCAGCGAGAGCATTATGCATTGCTGAAGCAATATACACTCCCCCCTGGGACCCATCTGGAGAGCGACCATATGGGTGAAGCATGATTACACCGAGAGGCCAGTCTGCATGGGAAGGTAGCCTGTACTGAAGGGCAGAATCAGTATACCCTGGACAGAAGTCTTTCTTTTTTTTGAGTCTTGCTATGTTGCCCGGGGTAGTTCCAATCCTACGGACTCAAGCGATCCCCAATCTCAGCCTCCCAGGTAACTAAGATTACAAGCATGCACCATCACACCCAGCTATTTTTTTGAGACTAGGTCTCGCTATGTTGCCTGGAGTAGTCTCGAATCTGCGGACTCAAGAAGCCATTCCTAGCCTCAGCCTCCCTCCCTAAACTGGGATTAAAGAGGAGCGCCACCATGCCCAGCCTAGGACAGAGGTCTTTCAAAAGCTTGCTTCCTTGTAGGGATGAGTCTGCAAGCTGCAGAACAGAAAGAGGCGCTTAGGAGGGGAGGGGAGGCTGTTTTGAAGGGGAGGGAAGGCTGCCTCCCTCCACCCAATACTCAAGGTTGGGTTCCATTTATTCAGACCCACAGACATGGATTCTTAGGCAGGTGTGGCCTGTGCTGTGTTTCAAGAACACAACCATGACTAAGAACTTACTCTGACTTGAAATCCTCATCTCTACAAGGGACAAAGAGTCTCATGCCAGTGCTATAGGGACAAATTCAAAGGCAGATGGCTGATCAGAGAGACAAGGGAAGTCACAGTCTGTTTGATGGGAACAGGAGACCATTTCTGAGAGTGGGCGTGACGTGGGGGGTCTGCTCTTCTACCTTAGACACGAGGACACAGGCACCATGAGAGGAAAGGCATCAGAACCACGAGGGACAAGCTCACAAGGAGGCAGGTTGACAAAGAGAAACCTCTAGGGCTTTTTAGAAAACACTACCCAGCTTAAAAGCCTGAGAACAAAGACTGTTATTCATCACCATTGATTCTCACACACATCCGTCACGCCTATGTTACTGTGCTGCTTTAACAGGAGTGCCCCTGTGAGGACTAGGGTTGAGCTGTGTCTCGACAGGCACAGGTTGGGGACAAAGGGAGCGACAAAGAACAGCAGCCCTGAACCCCAGCTCTGATGCCTCACCTGTAAAATGAAGATACTACCAGCTGCCTTCCCTGCTGCTGATTACAGGTTACAGAGGTAAGAGGTGTAAAGGTTAGAGCAGTACCAGTACATAGCACACAGTAAATACTAGGTAAGTATTAACCATTATTACTGATTATTCTAAATGAATATTACTAGGACCACAGCACTTTACTGCAGCTGGATTTCCCCGCAGCCCACAGGAAGATTGCCACTGGCTGGTAGGACACGCTCTTCCACATGAAAGGGGTTTGTGATCAGCCCATGTGCTGATGTGGCAACCACTAGAAATTTTCATCTCTACAAGTCACAAATTTAAGCCAATGGATAGAGGGTGACCTTTCTACACTGATAACACTCAATCTTCTCACGCTATGCTTAAGAGCCGCAGCTGTATTAGTTAAATAATAAAATTAATAAATAATTTTGAAATTATGCTCATTTTATGCCTCCTGAGAGTAGGATGGTCTACAAAGGGGACACAATATGACTTTATTGTCTCTGATTTTTACAACCCAGTGTTCTCTAAACTTACCTTGCAACTTGTGTCCACTCTTCATAGAGATTAAAAGTCATCAAAGGTTCAGGCAGTTCCCGCAAATAGGATTTTAAAGCACCTGAAATGATTGCCACTTTCTTTTAGTAGGAAAAGGGAGGAGCCTGGGAATCTTGGAATTTATAGTTTGCAAACTGAAATGATCTCAATTATAGTCTTTCAAGATAGAACAATTCATGATTTGGTGAAAGTAGTTAGAGAATGAAATTTCTGACTCTTGCAAAATATACTGAAAACCACAGAAAATGAAATTAGCTTCAAAGCCATCTTCCTAATGGACACAATTTGTCCAGGTAGGGCTAGACTTTGGAGGTGGAAGAATGGAAGACAATATAAGCACATCTCCAATAGCTGAATTAAATATGCCTTCACTTTTACTTAATAATCAGGAAAAAAAAAACAGGAGTAGAAAAGATGTATACACTTGTGTTTATATATAAAAAAAAACATGTTTATATATAAAACATATGGACACATGCTTTTCTTTGCTATATCTGGCACTTCAACCTAAAGTTACAATTGGATATTTCGCTAATGATTGGCCTGAGGTAGGTTCTACCCCACCCCACATTGAGGCCCGCTCCTGGGTGCTCACCTGCCACAGCGTGGGGGTCTGAATAGAATTCATCCAGGTGAGACGTAGAACAATCTAAAGCAGCTTTCAGCTTCTTTAACTTGGAGGCCCCAGCTCCAATTCGGAAAAGACCCTAAAGGAAAAGCCAGTTGCAGCAAGTTCAAATTGTGAGCCTTACACTGAGCAGCAGTAAGATTCTGTCAGAGCTCCTGTCCCACCCCCAACTGCACCCGGGCTCCATTGCAGGAGCCTCATCTGTGAGCTGGTCAGGCCTTGGCCAGCAGCGCTCTTGGGGTGAATGACCAGGACACGCGTGTGCCCCAGGCAATGACAGCAGAGAGCAGCCCCCATTTAATTGGTGCTACTTAATCTGTCCCATTGCTTAAAACCCTGTGCCTATTAGAAATCTATTTAAAACCAGTATTTTATGTGTTTAGAGTCAAATGCTATAGAATTTTGAATTTCAGGGTGTTTTTCTTTTAATCAGCATCTTTACAAAAGTGGCCAGATTAGGCTGCTTGTCACTTTCATGACCCTGGATGGTACTTAGAGAAAAGAAACATCTGACACGTCAACAAAGGAGGCAGGACAATGAAGAGTCAGGAGATGTGGTTTCGTGCAAAATCAGGGCGGTGGAGTTTCTCGACATTGGGGACCAGATGACCTCCCTGTCAAGCTGAAAACAGGCGATCAGGGAATGAGAGCTGTACCTGGCCATGGCTGCAACTATGGAGGTTGGCAAGAAGCAGTTTTACTGGCACCGGTACTGACTCAGCGGATTCATACCCAAAGGCTGAGCACCTCTAGCAGGGCATTGAAACACGAAAACACTTTACAGGTTTTAGTGTTCTGGGTGGGCGGTCACTCACTGGTGGCAGTACATGGCTCGATGTGATAGAAGACAGAATGAAGAAGGTTCAAGGAGAAACTGGGCTGCATACCAGTAAGCTGAGTCAGTCAGTCATGGGTTGCTTATCTAGACCCCCAAGGCTCTGTTTCTTAGGTCACTGTGCTCCAGCATACTTGAGGTTATCACACTTTGCCTGGTCAGCATACGTCCAGGGAGGCTGTCCTGTGCACCGAGGGGTATTTGGCAGCACCCCTGGTTTCCTCCCCTAGGTGACAGCAACACAGCCCCTAAGTTGTGGCAGTCCAGTCCAAACTGCCTCCAGATCTTGCCAAGTCTCCCGAGGGACATAAAGCGGCCCTGGCAGGATGAACTTACACACCTGTAGAGGTTCAGCCTGTCACCTCAAGAGTAGAGGTGACGATGTAAACCTACTTTATCTCAATAAATGTAATTTGGGGGAAAAAAGGTGGCCCTGAATGAGAAGCACTGATCTCAGCCACTAGAATTTAGGGTTACAGTTGGGGTGGGGAATAGACTCTAGAAGTAAACACAGGGGGCCTTCTGCCCACTGAGTACATGGGGGCTTCAGCTTGTGAAAGTCCTTCACTTACATGGTGTACACTTTCCTGCATTCATTTACACAGAAAATAAAAGAGCAAGCACAGAAAAAGAAAAGGCCACGTTCTGCCTCTGGTTCAGCTCCAGCGTGCGCTCTCTGCCAGCTGATTTCCTGAGCCACAGAGTGACCGTCCTACCCTGCTTGAGTCACGGCTGTCTTTCTGTAACTATTCCATAATGTAAGCAAGTGGCCCCTGAAAGCTGCAGAGTACTACACAACTGTGAGATGCATCTGACACCTGCAGCTGATGAGACCCATTTTCATACGCTCTGACCTGAACTGAAAGGAAAACGAATGGAGGCCAAGAAAAAAACCTTTGCAGTGCATGGAGGAAGGCAGACACCAGGACGCAGCTCCCGAGGGGGAATGCACAGGGTGGGTGGGTGGCCAGCTGGGAGGGCAGGGTCTGCAGGGCAGGCACAGGGGGCGGGCACTCACCTCCTCCTTCATGCCGGTCTCCAGGAGCAGCATGACGCAGGCCTCGATGGGGAGCGCGATCTCACGCCCGCTGCGCTTCAGGTGTTCTTCCAAAGGCGTCCCAAAAGCTGGCTTTTCCGCCCACTTATCTAGAGCAGCAAAGCCCTCAGTGAGACACCCAGCAACACCCGGCATCACCGAGTGCTTTTCTCCCCAGACCACCAAAGGGAATTACTGTTCGCAGTGCCCTGGGAGCTGAGGCTTTGGGGACAGGAGCAACAACTGCTCTGTTTGCGTTTTTGTCGCCCTTCACTGGGCGGGCTGGGGGGTGTCACCTGTGGAACCGAAGCCCTCGGGGCTTTGGATGTGGCACGGCCTGGCATGGTGACCCCAAAGCTTGCCGTGGCGCAGGCCCTTAACATACCACAGCCTGAGCTACACTGGGAGTTCACCTGTGCACTCTGCTTTCACTGATAGGAGATTTACTCTGCATACAAAGCAGCTCGGGCCTTTCTCTTGAAGAAGAAACTGCCTCCTTCAGTGTGAAGACGGAAGCACAGTCCTAAATCCTGAACACAAGCCAGGCATCCTCACACAGGACTGGAGAGGGCCACGGGAAGGGAGGAGAGATGCCACCATCTCCATGACATGCAGTGTCACAACCCCGATAGGTCCAGAATATTCCGAGTCAGGAAGGACACGGTATCTGCAGCCCCAGAGCAACTTCGGCAGCAAAGCGGTATCTTAATTCATTCCACAAAATAGATGAGGCAGCTCAGCGAGAGACGTAGAGTAAAGCAATACGGGAGAGACAAGAATCTAGGAAGTGGCGGTGGTGGTATTGGGTGGAGTAAGATGTGCCTGGTGGGTTAGGCTACTTGCAGGGACTAGAGAGACCTGGCAATCTGTGGGAAGTACACAGGAGCAAAGGGGGCAAAACCCCCCCACCCCCACCTCCCAGAAGAGGCTAGTCTTCCCAGTGAAAGGAAGGACTCACAACCTTCCCACACTGTCAGTGAACAGCTGTCTGGAATCAGGATTGGAAGTGGGCACTAGTCCCGCAGTGTGTGACATGCCCCCCCCCCCCCACCTCGAGACTGTCAGGCAGAGGCAGGGCTGTCTGCCCAAAGGGAAAGGAAGAAAAGTGAAATACCATAAGCCCAGTGATCCGAGAATTGGGAAAAGCTGAAAACAGAAGCAGCCAGTGGGGCAGAGGTGGAAGAACGGGGGAGGGGGGTTAGGGCGGTGGCCTACTAGAGAAGACAGCTCTCAGAATGGCGGGAGTCTCTCGCCTTGGGCCCTGGGCCCAGGCAGTGGAGGGCATCGAGGCCTAGCCCTCCGCAGAGGCAGGTCTGACTTTGAATCCCTTATTCCCTTTATCTGAAACAAAGATTTTAGCATGGGCAGAAAAGGCCCCAAGGCCCTTCCTCTGAGGGGCCTTCCACATCAGAATCCCCACTGGAGTCCTGCCAATGGCGCCTGTCACCTCTTCACCACATGGTCTTCCCTGCAAGGTGAGAGCCTGGCATTCTCCAAACCCTTGCTGGGACTTCCTAGCAAACACTGATGAATGTGCCCCACCTCGCTGTGACCTTGGCAGTGGGTGGACCTAGAGATCCAGGAACCTACAGACCACTCCTAAGGCAACTGCATCCCAGCTGCTGGCCTCAAACAGCAGACCTACTATGTACCAGACACACGAAGCTCACAGATTCCCTGGGCCCGGAACGAGAGCACAGAAATTGTGAAGAAACACAAGATACATAGACATACAACAGTGACTAGCAAGACGTGGCTGCCTAGCCACGACAGATAGTGAGGTGTAGATAGTGGTGTAGACAAGGGTCACAAACAGTTGTCTCCAGGGCTGCTCAGCACTACTAGGCCTGGCCAGCTGGGAACCCTCGGTCTGCAAGAGGCAGCAGGTGCTTCTGCCAGATTCATAGGGCCACATGGGGAAGCCAGTCAGGCCTCTGAACTTTCCAGAGAAGTCAGAAACTAGGATTGCTGAGTGACACTTGCTGTTTAAATGATGGCAAGTCATTGTTCTTAACGAGCCATGTTTGCGACTTCCGGTGTTGACCCCTAATGCTGGAGCAGCTCAGGAGACATGGGTTCACAGGTGGCTTCAGCCGCAGAGACGGCTCCTTACAGGGAGAAAGGTGCTGAGAAGAGCCCAGGGAGCTTGAATCTGGGAGTGACAAGGTCATGGGTGTGGGGGATGAGGAGGGGCGAGGGAGGCACAGTGGAGGGGGAAGGGGGCGGACCCCAGCAATGGGGCATGAGCAAGATGGAATCAGGGTGTCAGGGTTTCCAACCTGGAGCACTTGGAAAGGGAAGGTATCAAGGAGATGAATGTTGCAGTGGGTGGGAGAAGCTTGTCACTTTGTGAGGCACATTTGCGCTGAAGAGACAGGAGGCTCAGGGGTCCTCGGGGATGAGAGTGGAGGGTGAATACAAGAGCTTCTGAGGGAAGAGAAAGGAGGGGGGGGGTGAGGTGGAGAGCAAGTCCAGGGGCCGGGCCTGGAGCTCAGGGAGGGCTGGCTTTGGGTAGGGGCACAGATGAGAGCCCCGCAGTGCAAGGGGACAATCACACGGGATGAGGGGACTTCTGCACAGAGGAGCTGGCCCCAGTGCCGGGGCTGGCCTGAGGGGGGCAGGACTTGTTTCCAGCAGCAGTCACTGGAAAGCAGAGAGCAGACTTGGAAGTGCTGACAGTGCAAGGGTGGGGCGTAAGAGGAGACCACCTGTGGAAAGGAGCTGTTCACAGAACCTGCCAGGAAGGTGAAGGGAGCAGGCAGTGGGGTGCAGCTCAGAGGAGGGTCAGGGTGGGCAAGACCATGGGGCAACAGGGCCATGTTGGATCGTGGTTGCTTTCCGACTGCACAGATGTGCGGCTTCATCTTTCAGGGAGAGGAGGAGAAGGAAGATGGGGCAGAAGTGGAAGGGTGGGTGCCGAGGTTCAGGGCAGAGAAAGAATGGAATCCATTTATGTCCCTGGCTGCGTCCCATGACTTCCTGACATGCTTCTCTAGGGAAAAAACCCTCAGAGGAAAAAATAGAATTGGTATTTAAAAAGAAAAATGTGCCACGCAACAAAGGTGCTCCCCCCTTTCAGCGTGCTAACCAGATAGCCCCTCCAAGCCAGCTGACACTGTTCAAAGACCCAGACCCTGATGGGCACATCTGCAGCACCCAGTAGGCATCCATTAGATGCCAGCTTTCAGTGCTCTGGGCTCCCCAGCAAGAGGCTGCGTCTGCAAGGCTGAGCCTTTGCACTGAGCCCAGCCCCATCGTACCCCAGGAACCGAGGCCACCAAGGAAGGCAGCTTGCCCTAGAAGGATGGGCGGGGACCTGGAGACACACTGAGAGTGCTGAGGACCTGGCAGCACGACCAGTCAGGGGCGAATTTTCCAATTCCACAATCCCGGCACTCTCAGGCACCAAGCCAAAGCCTGCCAGGACTTCCTACAGTTTAGAAAAGAAAGTGGCATCCCTGAGGGGTGGTGTGAGTGCACGTCCACAGCACGCACACCCGCCTGCTCAGGCTCGCCCACAGCTGCAGGGTCAGCACACTCAGCTCCTGGCCCGGTGCTTACAGCACAAGACAACGGTCCTGCAGGAGGAACCAAACTCCAAATGTTGGGTCTATACCACAAGCAAAATAACAGAACAGAGCCAAGGATGACAGAGCAGTTTCTGCCCCAGCAAGATGCATTGCTCACTGATGGTGAATCAGAGAGCCTGAGAGTCAGATGTTCCCATGTTCCACCAAGAGTCAACATCAGAGCAGAGCTTAGTCCCTTCACACACCACAGGCAGACTGCAGCGCACGCGACCAGAGCAGAGAGGAGGAAGGGGCAGTCACAGTCAGACCGCTTGATGATGGGGTTGCAAGTGCTCATGTCTCAGGTCCTTTTGGGAAATGCAAAATATTTTCCCTAGAATGGATGTTCTTAGAGCCACCAGCCCCGTGGCTTAATTTGGAAAAAAGATAATTAGAGGCTAGGATTTTTCAAGGCTATTTAGAAGAGAGGGGGGAACAAAACAAAACAGAGATACTCCCCCCAAAGGTTTAGCTTTCTCTTCAACTGAAGATTTCAGATGAAGAAATGCAAAATGTTTCATTAGTATGTTAATTTTGAAGGAGTTAAAGAATACAGCAAGGACAGATGAGATTACTCGTGTAGTACCCTCCGAAGCAGAGGCTTATCCAAGGAAACGCATGCAAAGGAGTCAGGGCGAAGACAGAGGCAGATGTGGCAGAGGCAAGAAGAGGCATCAGCCAGCACACAGGTTACATTACCTTGATGGGCTCGCATTTCGGGAAGGGCCTTTTCTAAGACTGCTAATGCTTTTCTATGGTAATCTGCTTGGGCTTCTAATAACTGAGAACAGACCCACATTCAAAAACAAAAGTAACGTTAGCATCGGATGGACACACACACACAATGGCTGAGCAAAACCAAAAATGAAATCTTTGCAAAAAAATACTAAAATGACTCAATTTTTAGACCCCTCTAAACATTCGGTCAAGGCCAAGTGCTTACCGTCACAAAGAATTTGCCATACTCCCCTTCTTTGGCCATGAAGTTGTACATGTCTGCTGCAAGTTGGTCCTGGGGGCGTGGAAGAGAAGATAACGTCAGCGAAGAACAAAGAGCTGCAAGAACATGGCCCCTGAGAATTAAGACTCCATGAGCTTTTGGAGCAAAATGTGATGGCGAGGACCACGGATGGCATGTCCAGCAGCTCAAACCCCTTGCTGGGACAACAAAACAAATAAGCAAGTTTATCAGGGAGTCACACAGGAAGTCTTCTAAGGAATATTGGTGACGTATCTTGTTAGGAAGAATAAAGTGCTACATGATAGGCTACGACCTAGGTTAAACAACAATAATAACAACAAAAAAAGCGAGGGAAATATGTTGTTTTTGCTGCTCTATTTGGATAAACATATTTCTGGAAGAAAAAAACAAGAAATCAGTAAGAGTGGTTAGCTGTTGGGAACAGTGGGAATTAAGCAGAAGTGGGGTAAGGGTAGACTTTACTGCCTACTACTAGAGTTTTTATACTTTTCATATTGGAACTCATGTAAATGAAGTATTTATATACAAATAGCTTTTAAAAAAGGGACAACCATATATATATGTGTGTATATGTATATACATATATACATATACATATACACACACATGTATTCCCAGTTATTACACAGATAACTTTTGCTTGCCTTCTGCTTATGACATCAAAGTACTCTAACGAACATGAAGCCCCTTTTCATTTGTGGAAAAAAAAAATCTGGACATGCTAGTTATGAGTAACCAACAGGCTTTCAGAAGACCTGGGAAAGCAAGAAAGTGAAGTAAATTCCTGAAATCCCTCATGCCTTACTCCAAAAGAGGGGGGAGGGGGAGGGAGGAGAGCATGAGCGGAAGCTGGGGATACCTGGAGCACTTAGGCATTTCAGTCACATTTTAAAATCTAGCACATTTGATTTTCTTAAATAGTATTCTAGTTATAAACCTAATGCAGACTTGAAAATCAGAGTCTCAAAATCAAATTTTGATTTGACCTACAATCAAATCATATCAAATCTAGAAATCCACGTAGAACATTAAGTAATTGACAGTGTTTGACCCGGTATTAGCCATTTACAAAAACCAACTAGGCATTTAAGTACATATCAATAAAGGAATTCTTGTACCTTGCACTGTTCTACTTTGTTTCCAGCTTCATCCATCTCTTCCTTGAGGGTATCTATTTTGGATGGGAGCCCCTGAAAGTTGGTTCCTGAAGATTTGTGAGCCTGGTTCCACCTGCGAAATACAGGGGAGAGCGAGGACCTGAGCGCCAGCTGCACAGTCACCCCTGTGGGGTCACAGACCTCGTGGAGATAGACCCCTTTCCTAGAATGTCCAACCGTGGAAGCCTTGCTATGACCCCTCCCTTTCTCCCGCACTTGATGGAATCCAGTCAATTCCAGAGCCTCTGGGAGTCAGTCCCTAGCCTTGAGGAAGCCCCCCCACCCTTCTCCACCTTGACCATGATTACTTCCAGCAAGTGAAAAGTCAGCGTTTCAGCGATGCAGGTAGTGACGGGTAGATACAAAAGTGCTTTAAGCAGCAGAAACACTTGGAAGAATCAATATTCTAAAGACAGAATCTACAGAAAATCTGAACCCTATCGAGGAACATTTATATTCAAATGTTAAAGTCAAATGTTGGGACGTGGGGAATTATGCTACAGCGGCAGTAGGGGGTAGCTGGGGTAATACTTAAAAACATTTTTGTCTCCACATGTGTTCTGACCTACTTGAAAAAGGCATGTCAGGTAGTGTGTAACTTCCCAACACTGTGACTTCAAACATGGGCATAGAGTTGCCAAATGAGAGCCCGGGGCACAACTCACCAAGCTCCCTGACTGGTACACTGCCCCGTTAACCCTCAACTCCCACTTGGTCTACCTGCTATGTCCCTCTCCCTCCACCCCCACATGCTCTACCTGCCTGCTGTATGCCTGAGACAAGCTGCTCCTCCAAAACAGCTTTAGCAAGGCTGCTGCAGACATGCTGGTGATGCCATGCAGCAGAGAGCATGACTTTGGAGTCCAACGTGCTCAAGTCCGAAGCTCAGCTCTGCCTTCTCCAGTGGCATGACCCTGTGCAAGGACTGACCTCTCTGTGCTTCAGCTGGCTCAGCTGTAAAACTGAAGTACCAACTGTCTGCCTTGCAGAGAGCTGTCCTGTGAGCAAAGGAGTCTTTGTGTGTATATGTGCATGCAGGCACATGCACATAATATCTGGTGGAGAATGGATTCCTGCTTAGTGTTAGCAGCTACCACTTCTTCTAGAGAAAAGTCAGAGGAATAGCAAAAGTAAAGAAACAGTTAGCTGTTTCAGTTTCCCCAGGGCCTTCTTTGGTTACTGACGGGGCCAGGGCCCATAATGCAGGATGGAGTGGCAGGGGAAATCTCCAGGAGCACAGGCACTGTGGGTGTGAGCCCCCAGGCAGGTGGCTTCTGTGCGGGGAGGGAACACATTCGTGGCCTTGCTTAATCAGCCATTAGAACACCCTTCCTTATCCTGAGCAAGAGTCAAACCTCAAGGTAGCCTCTACACCCTGGCCTTGGTCCTTGCCCGGAGCACCTAATCATGGGTACCTATAGCCAGGAAATGGTGGACTTTGTCATCAGACTCCTACTCTGCCATTTATTACCTCTAAGGTCTGTAGCACGTCCTCTGGCCACCTCATGACATTTCCTCTCTTATCTGAAAACAAGCCTCCTCTCAAGCACTGTGGATACTGCAGTACCTCCTGATCCCTGTGCCCCTCTGGGTCTCATGGAGGGGTTGTGAGTCTAGTATCCAGCTCAGTGGCGTTGCCTAGTAGGCACCCAGAGGCTGGAGCTGGAAGAAGCAGGAGCAGATGAAGAGGTGTGCTGAGGACGATGCGCTGACCCAAGCTGCAGGCCGCTGGCCGCCTGGCATGTGACCAGCTGGCCGTGGGCAGTCATACTGCTACACATTCACCACTAGACATGCCTCTCACCACCTCGGCGCTGCTTCCATCAGGGCCTGTCTGCCAACTGGTTTGTGCACTGGGTACAGTGGTGCTATCCAGAGATTAGTGCTACAGCACATGGGCTCATGGAGAGCAGGAAATGCAGCATTTCCATAGATTTTCTAGCTAGGCGATGATACCGGTCAATGAGAGCTGGGTCTCCCTGTGTCTGACAAAGAGACATCATCGTGTCTGCTTCCCATCCTGCAGTGAGGATGGGAAGAGCTAACAAAGCAGGCACCAACAAAGCTGCCTGTCTTTGTAAACAAAGTTTTCTTGGCACATAGCCATGCCCATTCATTATGTGGTGTCTGCTGCCTTCACGCCGCCACAGCTGAGCTGAGGGCTGCAGTGGGTGGCATCACGAAACATATTGACAATCTGGCCCTCAACAGACAAAGCCTGCCAACCTCCTCGGTAAAGGAGGAGAAACGACCACCCAATCTCACACAGCCAAGGAGAACACCCTCCAGCTTGCTGACACAGTCCTGGAGGACAAAGGGGAAACTGGGGTCTTGCCACAAAGCATAGGTTGGATCCAGGGCATGACTCATCCACACTGGGCAGTCATCCCCTGAGCTGCTTCCTTCCTCCATCACTGCCCTTTGGAAAGCCATGTCCCTCAGGACACATGGCCCTCAGGAGAGACCAAGGTTACACAGCTATCCCTTCACTGTGTGATGCCAATAGCTATGTTCTCAGAAAGGGTTGCCTTTAAAACACGAACTTAGATTTTCCTTTTTCTGGTTCACCTTACTGTTGGTTCACAGAGAACAGATGCTCTAACAGTCCACTATGGTGTTCGTGAGAACGTGGCCCAAACACCGGCATCAGCGGCTCTGCCCAGCCTGGGGGTGAGGGCTGTGAATCTCTAATGAGTCCTCCTTGTCCATGCTGCGGTCTCTCCCTCGTCAGCACGGGGGAGGGTGGTTGTTGAGGATGTGGGGTAAGACTGGTCGCTGGTTAATTTTACAGCTTCACCTTACCTGGCCCTGACCGAGTCCCAGTCCAGCACTAATCTAGCAAGCTGTTTCCTCTGTTTCTGGATGTTGGGAATCTCCACCTAGAAAGAAGGACATACACATACAGATGGGCCTGGCTCCAGGGTTTGGAGCGTCGCACTTTAAGGTGTGATATTTATTGACTTTTTTTTCTCTTAGGCAAAGAATTTTACCACTTCAACTTCTTCCTCTTATTTTCAAAAAGAAGTGTATGGCAAAGCCACCAGTTATTGTTAAAAATTTGGACACAGGCAAACCATTGCTGACCCAGCCTGCAGGTCCTGGCTCTGCCCCGCGAGAGCACCCACCTCGGCTATAACGTACAGAGGGTCCACGATCTCCTTCTCAATGAAGACTTCGTACTGAGAGAGCTCCAGAGCCAGCTGATTCTCAGCATCTCCACACGTCTCCAGCATCTTCCTTTAGAAACAAGATGCCCCACAAGAAGCACATGGGACAAAGGAAGAGTGAAGAGGGAGAGGATACCTTTGTCCTTCCATGAGCCAGGGAAGATGGGAGGACATGTGTGGGAGACCCCAAGAGATGGGTGGAAAGGCCCAAGGAAGCAGGGCCCATGGGGGGCAGACGAGAGTGGGCCAGGTCACACAGGGTACCCTCCTCTTAGGGAAGCGGCAAGAAGGCAGGCTAAACCTTCCCTGGTACAGCACAGACAGCGTCAAGGACCTTGTCAAGCATTTCTGATTCCAAAAAGAGCTTCATCTTACATCTTAAATTATAATATGTGCCCATTGTGGGGGGGGGAGGACCCAAATGATTCAGCATATATGCTGTTCGGACACTCTGGTGGCCCTCAGTAAAGGCAGGGCTAAGAAGGACTGGGGGTGGGGTGGGTGAGCAGAGGTTATTAATCAGAATGAACACCTGGAACAGGTCAGGGGCTGAGTTACTCATACTCAAGCTTTCTTTTTCTTTTTCTTTTCTTTTCTTTTTTTTTTTGAGACTAGGTCTTGCTATTTTTGTCCATGGAACCACAGGTTCACGTTGCCCGGGGTACCACAGACTTAAGCAATCCCCAGCCTCAGCTTCCCAGGTAACCGGGATTACAGGCACGCGCCACCACGCCCAGCTATTTTTTGGGATAGGTCTCGCTACGGGCCCCTCGTGGGACTCGAACTGTGATCCCTGGCCCGGACCGTGGTTTCCTAGGCTGCTACCTACAGGCATGCGCCACCATGCTCGGCCTCATACCCAAGCTTAGGTGATAAATACGGAGCCTGTCAAGTGCTCTGAGTGGGTGGCTGTAGTCTCCACCCTTGCTCCCCCGGAAGGGGAACTCTTCCAGCTACACACACCCCACCCTGCTGTCCGAGCAGCTCTCCTGTCAGGTGAGCCACCCCATGGGGTAAGCCACCCAACACACTCATGGTCACACAGGTAGCCACCGCCTCCACCACCAGCTCTCCACCTCCTCCGGCCCTCAGGGCATCTGGCTCTTTCTGAGAGCAGCGACTCTTACCCCAGAAGAGAGTCTTCCAGCTGAGTTGATGCTTCTTGCACATTCTGAGCCAATGCTGTCAGGGGGAGCTTTTTCTGAAAGGCGGAAAAAAGTCGTTTTTTTTTTTCACTATGATTGATACCCACTTTTAAACACCCAGCAGTGAGAGCATCACTTTCTCCTCTAGGCAAACTGTGGGGGAAGATGTGGCCCGTGTGGGGCCAGGTTCTGATCTCCATGGCATGAGGCATGGGGCCTAGTCCTGTGTCAGTTTGATCATGCCTGGATCCCGGGTGGATGAGTGTGTGTGTCCGAAGGCTGCCTGCTGAATTCCTTTGAATTTCCTGAATTCCACATCAGGTCCTTGGTAAGTGTGAGTTACTGTTATTGTTGGTATTGCTGCTATAGGATTATGGATGAATCAAGTGCATACTTGTTCCAGGCACTGGGGATATAAGACACAGATCTTGCTCTCTGATTATCATGACAAATAAATGGGAAAAAAAAAAGCTGTCTGATTTAAAAAAACAGTTGCTAGAATACCCATTCTTATAGCAGGTCTTAATTTGGCTGTAATCATAAAGATTCCGCTGTAGTTAAATTATCTCAAAAGCTCTAGCTAAACATCAAAAACAGTGTCCCTGAGGTTCTGAAGCACAGGGCCACCCATTCTCCTAGCAGAGACTTGCTTTCCAGCTGGATGAGCACAATGCTTATCTGACTGGCATTCCAGGGTTCCTGCAGCCCTATGACCAGGCTGAGCAGCCCAGTGCAAGGGGGCAGAGCCGGTCCCAGGCTGGAGGCAGGAGCCCTCAGCTCAATGTCTGCCAGTTGACGGCTTACTGGCAGATGGCTTATCTGAGATATGCACAGGAGAAGCCTGGAAAGTAACAAGGAGACTGGCTGTAACACCATCATGCTAACAGGAGAGGCTTTCCATGCTGCAGCACCCTAGAAGAAAGGGCACCTGTGTCAGACACCCCTCCATCTTGGTGCAGTTTTAACCTCTGTCCATCACCTGTCTTTCCCATCAAAGGGATCTACCTGACACACACGTTTGCTCAGATGCATGGAATATCTGGGGAAAGCATCCAAGAGACTGCCAATGCTGATGGTTCTGGAGAGGGGGTCAGGGTCCCAGGGAAGGGAACTGAGAGACTTCACAGTCTGTTCTTTTGTATATTTTGGATTTCAACCAGGTCAATTTATAGCCTGTCCAAAACAGTACTTTGAAATTTAAAAATAACAAATACAAATAACAATAAATATATCTGCTTATCTCTTCTCCCCCCCCCCCAAGTTATTTATAGGTGTCTCTTCTCCCCTGGCCCCTGGAAATCATCCAGGCTTCCACATTTCTAGACAAGAAAGCAAGCAGAAAAGGGACAGAGCGCTCTGATGGAGGATAATTCATGCATTTCAGCTACGCTACTTTTCTAAGGGAACTTACATGTAGGGTAAGTGCAACCATCAAGAGAAATACCCTTTGTGCAACTCTGGAGTTTTATGAGTCAATGGGGAAAAAGAAGAAATCATAAAAAAAGGAGTCCATGTTGACAAGTGTGATTCAGGCTCCCACAGTCCACTGCCTGTGGTTTCCAGGCCCAAGTCACAGCAGTTCTATGTCCAGAGGTCACAAGGAGGGACATCTGCTGCTCAGCATGTGAATCTGTGGATGAAGATGCTGTTTACCAACAGCAAAATCCTCTGCAGAAAGGCCTGAGACCTTCAGCTCACTTGTCACCAGGGTTTCGTTTAAAAAACCGTAAGTTATAAAAATTCATGCACACACAAAAAGTAATAGCAGGACTAATATGACCCATCATACAGGTGATGTGTGTGATGCGCTCTGCTGTGCGGATGACCCGGGCAGGGAAGGCCACCTTGTCCCATCTCTCTTCCTTTCGCTTCTTACCTCTTCACATGCCTTTGGGAGGCTTCTCCTCTAGGTTTTAGAGTCCTAAAGACTACCGGGATTTTCTCCACATCACAGAACCTCTTGTGATCCTGTCTCTCATCATTTCCATGGCAACCACTTTTCCCACATGCTGAGTGTAGGCATCCTCAAAGCCTCATCCTTAATGGTTATGTTAGAGGGTGGAAAAGAAGGCCAGGTCTCTGCTGCCTGGAATGTACCATTCACCTACCATGCTCTTCCCTCCTTTATAGCTGGGTTACCACCTCCTCCAAGAAGCTTCACCTGATACCCTTTTCCTTCTTGGTCCTTCCACAATAACCCATGCATGTCCTGCTGCTTTATAATTATCTACTGGTATATAGCCCCAGCAGGCCAGGAGCACCTTTATGGCAGAGACTGTATCACACCCATTTTGTATCTCCAACACTAGTACATAGGTTTTTCATGTTTCTTTAATTTATTTGTTTTTAATGAGTATATGTGACATCTGGGCTGAGCTTCCACAGACAAAAGGAACAAGACCTAAGTGAGTGAAGGACAATGGGGAGCAGAAAATGAGATTAATAATGCTTTCACTATCAATGCTCTTAACACCAAACTGAAGCACACAACTTCGGGCAGGGGAGAAAGGGGAGGAACAGTTGGGGGGTAGGGGGGATGGGGGGGGTTGAATCCCTGGGATTACAAAGATGTAAAATGTATATATAAATAAATTTTTTTTTAAAAATGCTCTCAGATTACAAAGGGCTTCAGTCATACTAAAGAGCTCAGACTTCAACCTGGACAATGGGAATGAGCCAGTGTTCCTCAAGCATTCCCCTGGGTACCTCTTGTAGGGGTATTCTAGGGGTCTTGTAGGGGTCTACCACTCCAGGAATGGCAGGTTTAGTATTTTGGTGCCCACCCTCCAAATGCCAATACTGTCCCCATCACATGGGCAACCAAAAACGTCTCCAACATTTCCAGATATCCCTAGAAGCATAATTCTGCTCCTTATTGAAAATCACTTAAGATGTGTTTTTTTAGGCAAGAGGATGACACGATTAATTTGTATTTCAAAGAACCAAGTCTGGTGATCTGGCTGAAGACAGACTGAAAAAGGGAGCACAAGGAGAAACAGAAGAGGCAACTGCCCCTGGCGAAAGGCAATCAGGTCTTGCATCAAGCCACAGGTGCAACATATGGAGTGAGGGATTCAGAAAATATTCAGAGAGAGAATCACAGGACCTGCTGATCAAGTAGCTATAAGAGGATGAGGATAAAAGGAATAACCCCACAGTTTCTATCTTGCATAATCGGGTGGATGGAATTCAAGAGTCAACACAGAAGGAAGAACTGGTTATGCATGCTACAGTGACAGCTGGTGGTGGGGGGTTAGTTTTTGCCTGGTTGAAATGGTTTGTAAGTCTCCGGCATAAACATGAGAGTTAGAAGCCACAGAATAGAGGAAGTAGCGCAGGGAATGTGAATGCAGCACTAAGAAGAAGGGCTGAACCTTAGGAAATAACATGTATGGGTAGGCAGGATGAGCTGAGGTCAGCTGCAGCAACAGGGACAGGCCAGGGGATGGTCTGGTTCTGATGGACGGGACCTGAGCACCTTCCTGGAGCTAGCTGTAGGTGTATGCAAACTTACACTCCTCCGGTACACTCAGCTGCAAAGCCCTAAGTATGGTGCAAGAGAGGAATAACCCCGTGGTCAAGATGCCCCATAAATGCCTGCAGGAAGTATAAACGAAAGGGGCACAGATCATCTGCATACCAGTTCTTCCTTTCAAGACACCTGGTGACAAGCAAAACAAGATGGGAAATCATAGCTTCCCTGGGTGCCACCGAAACGATCACCTCCATGTCATGTGGGCTTCATAGGGCTGGCATACACTCATAAGCTGGGCACTTGTAAACCAAGGCCAAGGCTGCCTCACGAAAGCAAGCGGCTGCTCTGCTGGTGGTGCACAGGATGCTCTGAAGAGATGCAGAACAGCCTTGTGTCCATTCTACTTCCTCTCTAGAACAGTGTCCTGGCTTTCCTCAGGCTCTATGGGTCGCTCGATAGAGCCTGTGAACTGGAGGTAGGACCATACCTTGTGCCCTAAGACTGAGCGCTGATTAGCTTTAGCAGCCAGCAGTGCCCACCTCCTCTCCCAGTCATGATTTCTACCTGTGGTAATAAGCCTGGGGCAGGACTGTGACCCGATGCAGGCCAATGCGGTAGGAGATGTCTATTTGCCAAGAGCTGGGAAAACGTCATTTTTCCATTTCACTAAGCAACTGAGGGCCAGCGTGTTCACTTCTCCAGCTGGACAGACACAAAGAGACATAGCCTGGGAGGCTTCAAGAAACCACGCTGCTGCCAAGAAGCATGTCCATTCGGGAGAAAGTAAATGGTGAAGACAGAGGGGAGAAAAGGGAAGAAACTGGATTTCTGGATTCATCACTGAAACACTAGACCAAGCCTTACCTCATTCTGTGCCAACTTGTCGACTTTTTGGTTAGGAAGTCGATAAATGACTTCTACTTTCTAAGTCAACCTAGACCGGTTTCTAGCTTTGGCCTAAGGAATCCTCACCCACATAGCCCTGGCGCTCATGAGTGAAGAATGGCTTTAAAAGCACCTGGAGAAGAGTCAGCACGAGCAGGGCTTTCTGCCCAAGCTCTTAGAGCTGAAGAACGCTCGCTCAGGCTGGTGTCGGCGTGTGAGTGGAGAAACAAGGTGCTGACCTACGGTACCTCAGTCGATGCTGCCTGGGAAGCGCTGGCTGGCCGGGGTGAGGGCCCCCCCCCCGTGACACCCCACACTCACGTGTCTCCGCTCAGCGTCGGTGCCATGCTGGCCCTGGAAGCAGGCCATCAGGCGCTTGTGGGACTGGTGACACATCGACCGCACTGTGTCCAGGCGTCGCTCAATCTGGGGAAACAGACAGAAGGCTTTTTGGCGGGGCTCAGGGTCAGTGCAGCCTCTTCCCTGCGCAGCCTGCGAGCTGGGGCAGTGCCCTGTCACCTGACTTGTCAGCTTCTGGGTGTCAGAGGAAATGGTTCCCAGGTCAGCACTCTCTGGACTTGCAGGCCAGATCATGCTGAGTTGTGCGGAGCAGTCTAGTCTGTTCACATCACCTTGGTCTCTGCCCAACAGAAGGCACCAGTATCCCCTTCCCCGGGTGCAACAGACTGACCGGTCCTCAAATATCCCCCTGACTGAGAACCACTGACTGCCATTATGCTGAGGGGCTCGGATCTTTTAATGGTCAGATCTGTGTGTGGACAGAGGGGCATCCTGCTGAGACTCGCCACCAGAGCTTGGAGAAGCCGAGTCACATGCTGGGCACCCCAGGCCTGCCCAGCAGAACCGCAGATGCACAGCTGTGCAGGGAGCCGTCCCCACACAGTGCGCAGACAGTAGAGTCAAAATAAATGCTCCGCAATTTAAACCGAGATCAGAGTCCTCCAATATCATCCCTTATTGGGTGTTGGATGGGTTTTGTTTTGACTCTGTCCTTTTATTTCCTCCCCTTCTCCCCCCACAAATAAACCTCTAAGGCAGAACAGCCAGAAACACTGATTTAGGGACCCCACGCATCATGATTAGCTTCCCAAAATATTATTGCCGGGATATGGCTGTTTATGGCAAAGAAAGCTGCTTTTTACAGGAAAGAATGCCAAAAATGTGTATTCTGATGAGTCATTAAGAATGAGAACAGGCCCTCAGGGATGCTTTCTATTTTAAATAAAAATCAACAAATTCAAAGCAGAACGCATCTCTACCCTAGACATCTCACCCCATGAGACAGTTTTGTGTCTCTTCCTCAAAACCTCTTCCTCAAAGGTCCTTCAGATCAGGCCCAGACCCCAAGAGCGTGATCTGCCTGACACATCTAGGCTGAGACGCAGAGGACCTCACCTTCCCAAATCTCAGACTGGTTCTACCACAGCGGAAGCCAACACACACTTGCCACAAGAAAAAAAAAAAAGAGAACCAACCCTCCATTCTGCTCCCTGAAGGTTCCTATCCCAGTAGCATGTCAAGTCCACAGGGATGGGACCTGGGTCTGCTGTGCTCCCTGGTGCCTCCCACATGCCGGCAACACGGGCACAAGAACAGAGACTATCCCCTTAGTATTTGTTGGAAGGGCATGGCTATACTGGGCCCCTGTGCAAGGTATGAGAACAACAACAGTAAACACACTGTGGTTCCCGCCCTTTTGGGGTTCACAGCCTCCCAGGGAAACTCCATCCAGGCAGAATCAAGTGCAGCCTCCTGAACTGCTGCAACAGAGCCTGGGGACATAGGGAGGAGTTAGGGGAGTTTCACACCAGAAACAAAGCACTTCTGTGGCTTCTACCCATTCCCAGCACTCTCCAGGCTTAACTCTAAACCCTCTCATAGCTCTAGGGGTGACTGCTGTCCTCAAGGCCGAGTGGTGAAACTGAGGCACAAGGAGACTAACTGAGACCCCTGGGGACCACTCGAGACCACAGGGCAGACCTCTGATGGGCAAGCAGGCAGCTGGCACCAGACACCACTCACTTACCCTCTGTCCCTCATCATAGCTGAGAGGCCAGGAGTCAGAGCGGGAGACACCTGTAGCCACAGTGGTGGATACAGAGCAAGTATCTCTGTTAGAAGAATAAGGAAATCGGCCAACTTTACAGACTCCAGTATCAGTCTGGACATAGGGACACCAACAGCCCTGGTCAGATCCACGAGAGTGCTGCGTCCCAGGTGCCCACGAGACCTCGGCTTCCTCCCGGCCTACAAGGCCATGCTAATTTCCTTCTGGTTCAGGTGAAAAACTGTTTGGGCTCAGTGGGAGCCTGCATAGCACCAGTGGGGTTGGGGTTGGGGTTGGGGAGGGGGGCTGCCGCAGGGTATCTCCGCTGAGGGAAAGCTTAACTTAACCAACCGCTGTGTCTGCACAAGTGAATTTGGAAGATGGATGCCAGAAGCCCAAGGGCGCCATCAGGCAGCACACAGTACTCACATGAAATATGCAAACCAGAGAGGAAATACAGTTACTGATCCTTTGGTAAACTGAAAGCCCTCCTCTTTAATTGGAAAAACAACAACAACAACAACAACAAAAAAAAAAACCTCGTCCTCAAAATACAAAGAAAAATCGCTCTCCAAATCTACCTGCAGAAGGCAGAATATTTTGGGGTTCGGCAGGGTATGGAGGCAGCAGCCCTCCTGACATGGCACCAACCCCACGAAGCTGGCTGGGATAGGTCAAGGAAATGACAGACAAGGAGGCAGGCCTGGGGATTCAATAGAATCTGGGTGCAGAAAGGGCGTGGTGTCCTCCAAGTGTTCTGGTGGAGGAAGCGGGGTAGGGTCAAGTGGAGTGAACAAGGGAGTTCTCTCTTCCAGGAGAAACTGCCAGTCTCAAAGTCAGGACAACCTGTTGAAAACAGGGGTTCAGGCTAAGGGCTGCAGCAGAAAATGCTGCAGAAAATCTGGGCTGATGGCTTGAGGCTGGTAGCCTCTGGGTGGTCCTGACAGGAGGTCACCGTGACTGAGACTCAGGCCAGACGTGGAAACAGCAGCAGGAGAGGCAGCGACAGACAAAACGACAGAGCGGGGCCCTCTGCTGCAGCTGCAGGGCCTGTCTCACTAGGCCCTCACCACAGCAGGGAGCCAGAGTCCCTGGCCTGCCCAGGACCCGTGACAAGGACACAGGGTCACGGGACACTGGCCGGCCCCTCCCCAGCCCAACCTGGTGCTGGGATGCGGGAGGTGCCCTATCTGCATCTCACAACGTGACCCCAGAGTTTCAGATCCCTTTTGAATGACTGTGCAGCTGACTGATGATCTTTCCATTTCAGAACCATGCTAATTAATTTCCTTCTGGTTCAGGTGACAAAACGAAAACAAAAGCTTCAGTTCTTGCCTATGGAGGTCTTTTCTCGCTCTACCTTGAAACAGGGACATTATTTGATTACCTGCAGCAGATCTTCACTGAGGACCTCTGTCTTCTCAGCTCTGTGGGGGAAAGGAAAAGGTCATAGTTAGAAATCCAGGAAAGAAAAGCAACTCGTGAAATTTAGTAATTATTATCCTGGAGTTGGAAAAGAAAACAGCAATGAACCACGAAGCGAGAAAAACTACCAGTTTTTATTTCAGAGGACAACTTAAACAGAACCAAAGACAGAGAAACAAAAAGTTTGCTGAGAGCAGCAGCTGGAGACCAGAACCAATGATCTGTGCCTCTGCTCTCACACCTGAGCACTCACAGACTCACCAAGGGGTGGGACTGGGTGGCTGGGTTCACAGGCCATTTTCCAGGCCTTCCCTCAAGAGATTCTAAGCCGGCAGGTCTGCAGTGAGCACCTGCATTTCTAAGAAGCTCCTCCCTGCTCGGAATTCCACAGCAGAAGGCCTAGAGGCCAGGCTTTGAGAAAAGACTGCTGTAGAGAAGCACAAACTTCAGTCCTTAAAAGGGTCATTCTCGAATGTCACAGCCTTACTGAAACAAGCTTGTTGCAAGTCCAGGTACACTGTGCAACCACTCATAAACAATAAGAGCACTTGCATAGCCCCTACTTCAGAGTTTCCATCTCCATGCTAAAAAGAAACAAAATGTTTTCTCAATTGTCCCTCTTCTATTGCTTTAGAACTGCTCTTAACATCACTGACCTTTCTAGAACACCAGCATGTGGGCCAGCAGAAGAGCAATCTGAGTTGCTAGTCTCTGGGGTCAGAACAGTCATTTCTTAAGCTTTTTCTCTGCAGTTTTAAAGGAGAGCATTGTGCCATACAATTACCCAGAAGGACTATAACCACCATGCCATTTGGGATTTCTGTTTCAGACAGCAATTTAAGTCAAATCACTTAACATCCCTATTGAAGTCCCATTGAAATGAACAAGAACAGCTTCAAAGCAAAAGCAGTGGTTTGGTGCTAACACTGGAGGGAAGGCCATTGATGAACTTGAAGGTACAAAGCCATTTTATGAGGTGCATCATGGGATGGAGGACCATGAGATCTTGCCTTGAACTGAGGGCCACAAAGTGGATGAGCTCCACCCTCCCACCTTCCCCCAACAAGAATGGGCTCAAGATGCTGCTTAGCTCAGAGCACCAGCTACCGCAGCGAAGCGGGACACGCCTCCAGCCTACACCCCAGCAATGGCACTGCCCCAGGAATTCCAGCACCAGCCATCACACAGTGCCCCAGTTAGTGTGGAAAGGGCTGCGGGAGTGGCTCATCCTCTGGTCTCTGCAGGAAAGCAGAACTCTGGTGTGACTCAGTGCCTCCAGGTCTGGAGAACTAGACCCTGGGGACCAGACCAAGGCCCAGCTTCCAGAGACCAACTGTCAACTCTCTGAGCCAGTTCTCCAGCAGCAGGCCTGAATCCACCATCCCAGCCTTGGCACACACAGTGCCCAAGACTGCTGGAGTGTCGACACAGGCTGGCCTGCCAGCTAGGGAAGTGGAGCAGGGCCCAGGTGACTGTGAACTCCAGCAACCAGACCCACAAAGATCCTAAGAGTTGGCCCAACAAGGACAGACCTGGCCCAAGGTGGCCTCTGGCTTACATATTATTTATATTTACATATAATTGATAACTAAAAGTATTTACAAATGTGGCTATGAGCAAACGCCAGCATAAACTGCTAAAATTTGATGGGCGTTGCCTCTGGGGTTAGAGGAGCTCAGCTGGGAGAGTAGGGTGAGTGGGGACAGAACCTACTGTTTTTTTGTGATAAACCTTTACCACTGTCTGACGTCGTAAACTACACGCACACAGCTTGCAGTTTTCAAAAATGGTACGTTGGTTACATTTCCAGTGACCAGCTTGATAGGGTCCCCTGTGGGAGCTTCTTGGGAAGCCTAACCCAGTCTAACCCAAAATCAGAGCAAGAGGCCCAGCAATCAGCCTGCACAGATGAGCAAAGAACACACTGGTCAGGGTGCCCCAAACATGAGGCAGATCAGTGGTTTCCTTCCCCTTGTTCTAGTTAACAATGGAACCTTTGCCTGAAATTTAGTTACTTTATCTGTATGGCATCCAGAGGATGAGAAATCTAAGGAACGTGTAATAGGATGTTACCATATTCATATATTGATAAGGTCTCCCCTGTGTCTCACCTTTGTGAACACAGGACATTCCCTGATAAGATTAAGTTTAGAAAGCAAGCCAGTGCATCTTCCATTTGAATGAGAATTTAGGGTTTACTGAAATGATTAAAAATTACCTCTCCTGACTTTTTAGGACTTGCCCTTTATCCCAGCTTCCCTGAAGCGCATATGTGTGTGTGTGTGTGTGTGTGTGTATATATATATTTTTTTTTTTTAGACTAGGTCTCGGTATTTTTGCCTGTGGAACCGCAGGCTCACATTGCCTGAGGTACGACAGACTCAAGCAATCCCCAGCCTCAGTTTCCCAGGTAGCTGGAATTACAGGCGCACGTCACCACCCCCAGCTATTTTTTTGGAACTAGGTCTCACTACATGCTCCCAGTGGGACTCAAACCATGATCTCTGGCCCAGACTATGCTTCCTAGGCTGCCGCCACCATTCCTGTCCTTAAAGCATAAATTTTGACAAAGTATTTATTTTGACAAACAAAACTGTATAAAGTGTACAATGCCATAATCTGACACACCTGTCACAAAATGCTCACCACAAGCTGGTCAATGAACATATACATCACACCTCCACAGTTACCTCTGTTGTTTTTATTGTAAGCATGCTGAAGAGTGACTCTCTCATACCACCTTACACAAGTAAGAATGGCCCACATCCAAAGAACGGGCAACAACAAGTGCTGGCGAGGATGTGGAGAAAAAGGAACACTCTTACACTGCTGGTGGGAAAGTAAACTGGTCCAACCACTATGGAAAGCTGTGTGGAGAACCCTCAAATTAATGAAAATGGAACTACCATTTGACCCAGCAATTGGTCTCTTGGGAATCTACTCAAAAGAGACCTCAATGTGGGTACAAAAGGACACCTGTGCGCCTCAAAACAGATGACTGGATGAAAAAAATGTGGTATGTATACACTATGGAATATTACTCATCAATTTAAAATGACAAATTTGATGATTTTATGATAACATGGATATACTCAGAAGAAATATTAGCAAAAACAAGTCAAAAAGAAAAAGACAGAAACCAAATGGTTTCACTAATATATGGGATATAGGGAAAAAATAAACAAAAACCATGAGGAAAAGTCAAAACAAGCTAAGCACCAAGCAAGCTGAAGCATACAACTTGGGGCAAGGGGGAAAGAAGGTGGGGAGGAGGGTGGGTGGGGAGTGAGGGTGAATTCCTGGAATTACAATGATGTGAAATTTATATACAAATAAATTTTTTTAAAAAAGAGTGACTCAGCAAAATCCACATAGATAATAAAGCATGACTGATTACAATATGGTCTCAGTTATTATATATGTCTTTCATCTATTTTGTGAGTTATGAAAGAGACTATATTTTCAAACTATAGTTTGAAACTTGGAAATATAAATGCCTGTAGTCTTATTCTCCACGTTCATATTGCTTGGCTATTCAGCATCCTTTATAGCTCCATGTGAATTTTCAGGTTTTTTCTGTTTCTGTGAGGAATGCTATTGGAATTTTGATAGGGACTTTATTAAATCTACAGATTATTTTGAATAGTGTATACATTTCAATATCAATTCTTCTAATCCATGAATATGGGGTATGTAGGGAAGATTATTTTTCAGTGATAAATCAAGAATGCAGAATACAACACACATATCAGAGTGCCTCCATATACAAAGACTCCCCCATTGGGCTATGTTATCCCCTCCTAATTTTAGGGACCAATAGTATCCTACCTCCCACAACAAGCAGTCCAAATGACCTGGTCTCCTTCCTCAATGTCAGTGATGCAAAGTTTAGTCCTTTCTATGCTGATATGCTATGGGAGGGCGCCCCCTTACCAGAGACACAAGACTTCTAACCAAGGAAAATGCAGCAATTAAGCAGAATATCAATCAAGATTCTTATTCAAAAGGCATTTATATTAGCCACAGGTTTTTTTTTTCCTTTTTCACCTGATGTGTTATCTTTGATTAGCTTTCTTTAATTATAAAAGAAGCAAAAGGCAGGGGCAACATATTAAACCTATCAATCATGTAAAACATTCGGAGCAAATGATCCAATAATAATAATACTTGCAAGCTCAAGTCATTTTCAATTGGATATCTGACTACACGGATGTGGATGTTTCATATATATATGGGGTTTTCTGCTTTGTCAGAGCCTTCTTTGTGCTCAACATTTTGTGCTTGAAAACACACTTGATTATTTCCTGTCTGTAACTGGAAAAACAATACGAAGCAGGAAGGAACCTCCCGCTCGCCATTTTACTCTGGGGTTTGTTTTTTCCTATGCAAGCCTCTGTGCTATTTCACGAGTCACTCAAGCAAGGTTTCTACCGGGCAGAGTTTTCAATGTACTTGTCACTTTTGAGTAAAGTTGATGACTGCTGTTTTTCCTTCCTGGTGTCCAAAGCCCAAAGGCAGCAGGGCCTCCCTTCCCCAGTCAAGGTGTGGGAATGTCCATCCTCTCAGTGGTGGTGTAAAGGAAGCTGTGCTCAGTCCATTTAGCAGGAGAAAACAGGAACATCCCATTTTGGGAAGAGGCAATTCACCCTACCAAACTGATAGGAAATGCTCAAAGTGCCACTTGGTCCACAATTTCCATCTCTAACCCAACACCTACTTCTGGGTGAGTTTCTGCCATCACTACACTCATGTCCCAAACACTGCTACTGTCAGTCACACCATTTGTCCCCAGGACTTTTTATATTAAATATTATATATATATATATTTTTTTTTCACATTTTTGTATTCCCCGGGATCACCCACTACCTTCCCTCCCAGACCGCTCCCTCCCATCTTCCCTCCCACCCCCCCAGCTGTGTATTTTAGTTTGGTTGTTAGCTTGTTTTGACTTTTCCTCCTGGCCTTTTGCTTGTTCCCCAAGATTCTGACAACTGCATTTAGAGCATGTCCACCAGCACAAAGTAGGTGATGTGGGAAATAACTACCCCCATCCAGGCTTCCACACTGGACTTCCCAGCCAGGAGAATGACTGACTTCCTCCCTGACAGATGCAACTCCAGGGGTGGCGGAGGGGAGGGGGACTAAGTCTACCTCAGTTAGTCCCT
This sequence comes from Uropsilus gracilis, assembly GCA_004024945.1. NCBI lineage: Eukaryota > Metazoa > Chordata > Mammalia > Eulipotyphla > Talpidae > Uropsilus > Uropsilus gracilis. Next base: position 73,828 of record PVHY01002413.1, on the reverse strand, counting down.
CCCTAGCATCTGGGAGAGGGAGCGCCAGGGATTGTCTACCTTAGCCTACCTCCCCAGCATCCTGTCAGCACCTGCCAACCACGCAGCAGGCACTCAACAGATAGGCGCTGAATGAATGAACACACAAAAGATTATCACATTGATAAGGACTTAACAAAGAGAAATTTCCAGATTTCAAAGAGGGAGCGCGTGCACGTGCGCGCGCGCACACACACACACATACAAATCCTCCAACAACTCAGAAAAGCAAAATCCTCTATCTGAAGCATTGACTTCTTCAGTCAAGTCCACAGTGACTAAAATGAAAATGAGGTCTGGCGGTCTAAAGTTATTCCTTTTTTATATTGAAAACAACAACATGGCTCATGCCTGTAAGCTTCAGCGTATGAAGTGGCCGGGGCTAGGGATCGCGGTTTGAGTCCTGCCTGGGGCCCGTAGTGAGACCTAGTTCCAAAAAAATAGCTGGGAGTGGTGGCACGTGCCTGTAATCCCAGCTACCTGGGAAGCTGAGGCTGGGGATTGCTTGAGTCTGTGGTACCCCTGGCAACATGAGCCTGCGCTTCCACAGGCAAAAATAGCGAGACCTAGTCTCAAAAAAAAA